>WOXC01008357.1:0-164639 GCA_011680675.1 Gymnobelideus leadbeateri
TTTGTGTCCCAATGCCTGCGCATCTTATTTCCCTATTACAAGCAAAAGAGTATTAATAATAGTATTTATATATATTTTGAAACATTTAATGTTAAGACCTCGAATTTCAGATCCATTTCCTTCCTCTCTTGTCACCCATTCCTTCTTGGGAGATAAGTAATTCAGTATATGTTGTACATGTCTAGCTATGCAAAACATTATCGTGGTAGATATATTGTACAGGGCTGCTTATAATTCCCTCCCACTCATCCCACCCCCTACCTGGTCCATTCCCTACATGATCCTGTCCCTCTTCTATAGTGGGTACTTCCAACCTCCCCTCACCCCAAGGATGCCCTCCCATCCATCATCCCTCCTCTCATCCCCCTTCCCCTGATCCTGCTGCAGGTTGAGATATCCCATTTAGTATGTATGTCATTTTCTCCCTGAACCAAATTCAATGTGAATGTGGTTTTGCCTTTTTAGACTTCCTTATTCTCCCCCTCCTTTGCAACCACTTCCCTTGCTTCTTCTACATGGGATAGTTTACCCTACCCTATCTCTCCCCATCTCCTCTTGCTACTTTCCTCTCTCACCTCATAATTTCATCCCTTGAGTATTCTCCCTTCCCAACAAACTCAACCTATGCCCTCTATCCATATATAACTGTAACCATATACACACACATTCACATATGTATTCATATGACCACACACCCTTCTTCCATTATTTTCATAGTGAGAAAGATATCATCAGTCACAGTTATTGTTTTTCCATATAGGAATGTAAATAGTTCAACTTTGATAAGTTCCTTTTGATTTCTTTTCCCTGATTACCTTCTCAGGCATCTCTTGCTTCTTGTGTCTGGATGTCAAATTTTCTATTCAATTCTGGTTTTTTCCTCAAGAATGCTTGAAAGTCCTCTATTCCACTGAATGACCATATTTTCCCCTGAAACAAAATACTCAGTTTTGCTGGGTAGGTGATCCTTGGGTTCATTCCCAGTTCTTTTGCCCTCTGGAATATCATATTCCATGCCCTTTGATCCCTCAGTGTAGAAGCTGCCAGGTCCTGGGCTATTCTGATTGTGTTTCCACAATATTGAAATTGTTTCTTCCTGGCTGCTTGTAGTATTTTCTCCTTGATCTGGGGATTCTGGAACCTGGCTATAATATTCCTGGGAGTTTTCTTTTTGGGATCTTTTTCAGGAGGTGATCAGTGGATTCTTTCAACCTCTATTTTGCCCTCTGGATCTAAAACATCAGGGCAATTTTCCTTGAGAATTTCTTGAAGGTGATTTCTAGGTTCTTTCTTTGATCATGGCTTTCAGGTAGTCCAATAATTTTTAAATTGTCTCTCCTGGATCTATTTTCAGGTCAGTGGTTTTTCCCATGAGATATTTCACATTGCCTTCTAATCTTTCATTTGTTTGGATCTGTTAACAGCATCTTGATTTCTCATAAAGTCATTAGCTTCCATTTGCTCCAGTCTAACTCTGAAGGAATGAATCTCCTCAGTGAACTTTTGAGATTCTTTTTCCATCTGGCAAATTTGACTTTTTAAGGCATTCTTCTCTCATTGTTCTTTTGGGCCTCCTTTGCCATTTGAGTTAGTCTGTTTTTTAAGGTGTTGTTTTCCTCAGTCAGGCTGTTGACCCTCATTTCATACTTTTCCTGCATCCTTCTCATTTCTCTTTCCAATTTTTCCTCCACTTCTCTTATTTGATTTTTAAAGTCCTTCTTAAGGTCCTCTATGGCCTGCAACACGCTCATGTTTTCCCATGGGGCTTTTGGAGCAGGACTTCTGACCTCACAGTCCTTTTCCCGCTCTATGCCCCCAAAATAGGAGTCTAGGGTTGCATTTTTTTGTTTCCTTTGCCTTGGCATGTTGCCACTTAATTATTTGACTTTTGGGCTTGTTGCCACACTATGGCTTTAAGGCCAGATAGAGGAATTTTCGTCCCGAACGTGTGGGGGGCAACTTCGTTTCTGGGCTGTAGGCCTACCTGGCTTCCACCTAGATCACAATCCAGATCCAGGGAGGTTATATGTAGGCGATTACCCCCAAGACTGATGCTGGATCTCCTACGATTCGGAGGACTGGATCTGGGGCTGTCTGGGAGTATGGGTGTCTTATCAGGGCTTTAGCCCCCAGGGGAGGGAGCTGACGCATTCCCTAAATACTGGTCCCAAAGTCCATAGGACACTAACCTCTTACTTTGTCCTAGGCATGTCTATGTTGATAATTCTGGAATCTCCACAGCTGCTGGTGTTCTGGGGTTCCTCCAGCCAGCTGCTGGCCCTGCTGCCCTGGGGCTAAAACCTCGGTTCACGCAGACCTGGGCTTGGCTCGGCTCCTGCGCTCTTCGCGCTGCCAGCTCCCAGACCACTGCGCTGGTCCTTCCTGTAGGGCTGCTGGGCAGTCCTCAGCGGGAGGTTAGCTTCTCTATGTCGTTCTGTGGGTGCTGGGGCTCCAGAAGTTGTTCAGTGTCCCCTTTAAATAGTTTGGGGGGAATCTGGGGGCAGAGTGGCTTGGACGAGCTGTTTCTACTCCGCCATCTTGGCTCCGCCCCCCAACATGGATCAGTTTAACTAAGTAGATGATGGATGCTTAACCATAAAGCCATAAAATAATTTTAAAATATATTTTTCTACCAGACATGAAACTTGGACATAAAATGAGGACAAAGTGTTTATGTCACATGTCTCAACCAATGCTAAACGTGAGGAATACAGATTAGTCTTTCTCTGCTTTAAAGGATACACTTCACATGCATTGTATCTTCTTGGTATTCTTTGAGCCTACAGTTTAATGATTTTCTTTCAGTCTATTGTATTCCTCAAATTGAAGGCTTTTTTGGGGGGGGGGTGTTTGTTGTTCAGGGACTTTCCATTAGGGACTGAATCAGGATGAAACAGAATTTTGGTAAGGGTGTGTAAGAGGGGATTTGACATATTTCAAAAAGCCTGCCTCTAAGTAATAATGCAGCCAGAGGATATGGAGAAACAGCTCACTATTGCTGTGACCACAAACTTTAGGAAAATAGATGAGATATGCTTTCTTTAGCTCAAAAGCTGAAATTTTAATGTGTTCTACCTTTCATGACCTAGTTTGAACACCTCAAACTATTTTCCATGACATTTACTGTAAAGGATAGAAAAACACTGTTTAATTGTTCATAAAATTGTCTATTAAAGAAAAAGTAGGAAACCTCTCCCCAACCTTATTTTAGTGAAAGTGAAGAAATAGAATTGTTTGGGTTATATAATGTCTCTGGGACTCAGTTTCTTGATTCATAAATAAGGAATTTAGAATAAAATAGATGATTTTTGTGATAGGACCAGTGTTTCCCTGATGTATCTTCTTTCTTCTCACTCACAACAAGGTATATATTTATATATCTATATATTAGGACAATTGGGGTTAAGTAACTTGCCCAAGGTCACACGGCTAGGTTTTTGTTTGTGTGCGTTAAGTGTCAGAGGCCGGATCCGAACTCAGGTCCTTCTGACTCCAGGGCTGGCGCTCTACTTACTGTGTCACCTAGCCGCCCCAACCAAGTGATTTTTAAAAAACCTTTTTTTTTTTGTTATGCTAACTCATGAAAACCATCTACTAAATGATGAAAGGACTATGATGAATGAATAAAAAATATTAATTGTTTACTATTTGCAAATCACTGAGTTAGGCATCAAGGAGCCCACATTCTAACTAGGGGAGACGTGATTTGCATTGGCAGAGGTATTCATCCACTGATGAAATTGTGTGTTCATTCATTCATTTACCAAATTTCATTAAGTGCCTATTTTACAAAAAGCAATGTACTGGACATTGGGGATAGCAGACTTTGATCTCAGGGGGAAAATATATATGCAAATAACTATGGGATAAGGATAGTATGGCATAATAGCTAGAATGCCAGCTTTGGAACCAGGAAGATTTGGGCTCGTGTTCCTTCTGACACAGACTAAACCTTTCAGTAAAGGGGGCAGGAAAGATACAAAATGCAGCTAATGCTTGGGAAGAAGAATATTTTCTTTTTAAAATTTTATTTATTTATTTTGGTTTACAGCATTCAGTTCCACAATCCCTTGAGTTTCAAATTTTCTACTCCACCCCATGGTAGCATGCAATCAAATATAGGTTCTATTAAACATTAGTCAAGTTGTAAAGAAGGATTATAACCAATGGAGTGTACAATGAGAAAGAAAGGACAAAACAAAAGTGAGAGAGAGACAGAGAGAGAGAGAGAAAAACAGCAAGTAGCTTGCTTCAATCTGCATTCAGACTATAGTTCATTCTCTGGATGTGGATATCCCTTTCCATCATGAGTCTTTGGGAGTTGTCTTCTAACCTTGCATTGCTGAGAGGAGCCCAGACTATCAAAGTTAGTCATCACAGATATGATGTGTCTGTCTGTAATTGTGTAGCCTGCTGCACATAGGCCACTTCACTGGAAGGCCTGGATAAATGTGGGCCAGGTGGAATTACAAGTAAGTTGCAAGCAAATTCATTTATTCATCTGAGGGTCAGGAGTTATATAGGCAATGTATACATAGTTTTATAGCCACTCCCATGGGACATTTCCTAATACTGTAAGTGAGTACATGACTCCTAGGTCAAAGTTCAGGAAGATGGGTGATCTAAATTCCATGGGTAAATACAGACAGTAGCAAGATCCATATCTTAATCAAGGAATGCACAAGGAAGGAAATGGTGAGCCAACAATCCTGAGCTATTTGTGCCTGGAGAGAAAGAACAGACCATGAGCAAAACTCTGGCCTGGACTTTTTTTTTTTTGGAGGGCAGTTGGGATTAAGTAACTTGCTCAAGGTCACAGGGCTAGGTTTTTATTTGTGTGTGCGTTAAGTGTCTGAGGCCGGATCCGAACTCAGGTCCTTCTGACTCCAGGGCCGACGCTCTACTCACTGCGCCACCTAGCCGCCCCAAGCCTGGACTTTTTTAAAGGAGCTCTGTCAGAGCTGGCCCTTGACTTCTCTCCCTTTCCTTTTGGCTGACAGTTTTAACCCATGTACCACAGTCCCAGTGTTTTGATATAAGACCTAAAAATATTCATAAGACAAGGCATCAGTATACAAGCCAAGAACGAGATACCTATCCAAGGTAGTCCACGAAGGAGCATTAACACTTCATTTTTAAATGGAACTAATAAGTCAAATCTGTATAATATGTCATCGACTATTTGCTTAGGATCCACCGCAGGGATGTGGCTGTGATCAATATCATTATATACATTGGTAAGCAAGGAAAAATCTGTAGCCAAAGTACTGTTATTCCATATACCCAACAAGTGATTCTTTACAAGATCCCAACTAACAATAGAACTATTATAATAAAAAAGAGTTGCAGAAGCATAAATGAATCAATAATCACAATGCTGTTTTGAATGAAATTCAATTTCCTGAACATCATCTCCTGCAAACTCTATAGCTTCTCTTACCACATTTAATTTTGCTTGAAAGTCCTTATCAATGGCAGCCTGTGTTTTCAATGCCAGGGATACATTATGAGCCAATGCTTCTGCAAATTGTGTACTTTGTATCTCATTTTGTAGAGTTATAACAGAAACTGAGGAAGCCACTAAGGAAGAAATCAATGATACCCAAGAAACAGTACTCCAGAAAATACACTGAAAACATCTTTTTTTCCTAATATAAAACCCTCTTGCATGTAATGAAAAGCCTTATCAGCAGGTGCTAAAAACCATCCATCATTTACTTTTGTGGGGAATATAGCATAAGCAGGTCTTTCTATAATCATGGCCACTTGGCCCCTGCTATTGTGTCTAGAGAATAAACATTGTGAAACTGTACAGTCAACACATTTTATAGCAAAACGTGAATCTGGGGCGGCTAGGTGGCGCAGTGAGTAAGAGCGCCGGCCTCAGAGTTGGGATGACCCGAGATTGGATCCGGCCTCAGAAAATGAGCACCCACACATAAATAATGACTGGCCATGTAACCTTGAACAAGTTACTTAACCCCAATTGCTTTAAAAAAAGAAAAACGTGAATCTGACTCTGTTATATTTGGGTGTCCTATCATGAAGGCCTGAAGAAGGAAGGCAGGCATAAATAAAGGTCCTATGATATTTAAGGGTATGATTTTTTTGCAATAGCTACATTGACAACTACTCTATCTAAAGTGGCCATAGCCAGCCATATTTCTTCTTGGTGTATCCCCTTATCAGTTATTATTCCCGGGTATACTCGTCCAAATCGTGCTCCTTGTTCAAAATGACCCAGTACATCCCATATCTCATCTCTACCTCCACTGTTATTGTATACTCCTCTATAGGGTAGGTAGCATTTTACCCATGTAGCATAAGCTACCCATATTCAAGGGACTGTGATATTGTAACATGGGGGCCATGGTAAGAAATGAATGGGTCTCTGAATGCTTTCTTTGGTCTTCATACCAAGCATAGATATATTCCAGACTGGCCCCTATGGAATTATCTGAGCAGCATGGGTAATATTCTCCAGACTAACACAATGTATATATATATATATATATATATATATATATACACACACATATACTACTTACATTGAATCCAAAGCACAATGCTGTACCCCCCCATATGTCCTGTAAAATTGAATTTTATGTCTATTGATGTTAATGTTCCTGGAAGATTTCCCTGTTCATTGTCCAAAAACTTCAGATAGTTTCCATCCGAATAATATCCTTTATCTTATCTTTCCAAGTAAGGAGTCTTGGCCAGGAAGGACTGGTTATGTAAGTCCATAGCTGCACCTTCTTAGATTATGCACAGGTAACACACAGCTGGAGCAGCATTAAATAAATTGATGATTTACTTTGGTGTCCTTTCTTTTCTGAGATCTTTGTTTTCTCTGGCACCTCTGGAGGTGTATGAAAAGGTATATATCCTGGGCATGACTTTATTATGTGTCTAGCTTGATCCCTAATAATTTTGTGTTGTTTCCTTAGCATGTCAGCAGATTGATGGGATTTTTCATGAGAATATTTAGCCTCAGTCAAAGATAGAGTCAGCAGGGGGCGGAGCCAAGATGGCAGAGTAGAAACAGCTCATCCAAGCCACTCTGCCCCCAGATTCCCCCCAAACTATGTAAAAGGGGACTCTGAACAAGTTCTGGAGCCCCAGCACCCATAGAACAACACAGAGAAGCTAACCTCCTGCTGAGGATAGCCCAGCAGCCCTGCAGGAAGGACCAGTGCAGCAGTCTGGGAGCTGGCAGCACTCAGCACACAGCACGCAGAGTGCAGGGAGCAGAGCCGAGTGGAGTCCAGGTCTGCTTGAGCCGAGGTTTTAGCCCCAGGGCAGCAGGGCCAGCAGCTGGCTGGAGGAACCCCAGAACACTAGCAGCTGTGGAGATCCCAGAATTATCAACATAGACATGCCTAGGACAAAGTAAGAGGTTAGTGTCCTATGGACTTTGGGACCAGTATTTAGGGAATGCGTCGGCTCCCTCCCCTGGGGGCTAGAAGCCTCTGAGGAGACACGCCATTTTGTAGTTTTCAGAGGCAGCTCCAGCTCCTGGCCTGCGAACCGTAGGGAGATCCAGCGATCAGTCTTGGGGGGTAATCGCTCTTGCTATAACCTCCCTGGATCTGGATTGTGATCTAGGGTGGAAGTCGTGGGTGGGTTTACAGCTTGCCAGAAACAGAAGTTGCCCCCCACACGTTCGGGATGAAAATTCCTCTATCTGGCCTTAAAGCCATAGTGTGGCAACAAGCCCAAAAGTCAAGTAATTAAGTGGCAACATGCCAAGGCAAAGGAAACAGAAAAATGCAACCCTAGACTCCTATTTTGGGGGCATAGAGCGGGAAAAGGACTGTGAGGTCAGAAGTCCTGCTCCAAAAGCCCCATGGGAAAACATGAGTGGGTTGCAGGCCATAGAGGACCTTAAGAAGGACTTTAAAAATCAAATAAAAGAAGTGGAGGAAAAATTGGAAAGAGAAGTAAGAAGGATGCAGGAAAAGTATGAAATGAGGGTCAGCAGCCTGACTGAGGAAAACAACACCTTAAAAAATAGACTAACTCAAATGGCAAAGGAGGCCCAAAAGGGCAATGAGGAGAAGAATGCCTTAAAAAGTCGAATTTGCCAGATGGAAAAAGAATCTCAAAAGTTCACTGAGGAGATTCATTCCTTCAGAGTTAGACTGGAGCAAATGGAAGCTAATGACTTTATGAGAAATGAAGATGCTGTTAAGCAGATCCAAACAAATGAAAGATTAGAAGGCAATGTGAAATATCTCATGGGAAAAACCACTGACCTGGAAAATAGATCCAGGAGGGACAATTTAAAAATTATTGGACTACCTGAAAGCCATGACCAAAGAAAGAACCTAGAAATCACCCTTCAAGAAATTCTCAAGGAAAATTGCCCTGATGTTTTAGATCCAGAGGGCAAAATAGAGGTTGAAAGAATCCACCAATCACCTCCTGAAAAAGATCCCAAAAAGAAAACTCCCAGGAATATTATAGCCAGGTTCCAGAATCCCCAGATCAAGGAGAAAATACTACAAGCAGCCAGGAAGAAACAATTTCAATATTGTGGAAACACAATCAGAATAGCCCAGGACCTGGCAGCTTCTACACTGAGGGATCGAAGGGCATGGAATATGATATTCCAGAGGGCAAAAGAACTGGGAATGAACCCAAGGATCACCTACCCAGCAAAACTGAGTATTTTGTTTCAGGGGAAAACATGGTCATTCAGTGGAATAGAGGACTTTCAAGCATTCTTGAGGAAAAAACCAAAGTTGAATAGAAAATTTGACATCTAGACACAAGAAGCAAGAGATGCCTGAGAAGGTAATCAGGGAAAAGAAATCAAAAGGAACTTATCAAAGTTGAACTATTTACATTCCTATATGGAAAAGCAATAACTGTGACTGATATCTTTCTCACTATGAAAATAATGGAAGAAGGGGGTGTGGTCATATGAATACATATGTGAATGTGTGTGTATATGGTTACAGTTATATATGGATAGAGGGCATAGGTTGAATTTGTTGGGAAGGGAGAATACTCAAGGGATGAAATTATGAGGTGAGAGAGGAAAGTGGCAAGAGGAGATGGGGAGAGACAGGGTAGGGTAAACTATCTCATGTAGAAGAAGCAAGGGGAAGTGGTTGCAAGGGAGGGGGAGAATAGGAAGGCAAAAAAGGCAAAACCACATTCTCATTGAATTTGGTTCAGGGAGAGAATGACATACATACTAAATGGGATATCTCAACCTTCAGCAGAATAGGGGGAAGGGGCATGAAAGGAGGGATGATGAATGGGAGGGCATCCTTGGGGGGAGGGGAGGTTGGAAGTACCCACTATAGAAGAGGGACAGGATCATGTAGGGAATGGACTAGGTTGGGGGTGGGATGAGTGGGAGGGAATTATAAGCAGCCCTGTACAATATATCTACTATGATAATGTTATGCATAGCTAGATATGTACAACATATACTGAATTACTTATCTCCCCAGAGGGAATGGGTGACAAGGGAGGAAGGAAATGGATCTGAAATTCGAGGTCTTAACATTAAATGTTTCAAATATATATAAATACTATTATTAATACTCTTTTGCTTATAATTGGGAGACAAGATGTACAGGCATTGGGACACAACGATTCACCTTCCTCTAATGGAAAAGTCGAAGATGGTATGGGAGAAGGTATGGGAGAGAGCAGATTGGAGGAAGCGATATCTTGTGGGACTGCTATTCTGGGAGGTTGGGTAGGGGAATAACGGGGGGAAAATGATTGTAACTCAAAATCTGGCGGAAATGAATGATGTAAAACAGAAGTTAATAAAGAATGGAAGCTCCTTAAAATAAAAACATAGAGTAAGCAGAGTAGTTTTAGTTAGTGAATCTGCTATTCTGTCCCCTTCAACTAGAGGTCCAGGGAGGTCAGTATGAGAGGGTATATGGGTACAATAAAGAGGTGTTTTCTAACTCTTATGAGCTGTTGAAACATAGTAAAGAGTTGTAAAATAGGGTAATTGGAGTTGGCGTTTATCCTTGCTATTTCTGTGTTATTAACCATGCCTACCGCATATTTGCTATCAGAGAAAATATTAATAGGTTCCTCATGACTTTGTAATACTAACATAACTGCATAGATCTCATTTTGTTGGGTGGAGGAAAATGGAGAGTAAGAAACATTCCTCTCTTTAGGGGGAATATTATGAGTGGCAATGAGGTTAGAAGATGCATCAGTGGAAGCAACCTTTGCTTCAGTAATTGGGTTTAATTTTCGTACAATCTTGATAAGCCATCTCTGTGTACTAACAAATTGTAGTATTGGATATGCGTTTATATTATCTATTTCTTCTTGAAATAGAGTCAGCAAAACTTGCCATGTCTGATCTTGTGCTATTAAAATTTCTATCTGGTCCTTGTTATATGGTTGATGTAATTGGGAGGGGCACCTCCCTGTCAGTTGAACACACCTCTTAACTGCTTGCTGAGACAGTTGAGCAAGTATGGAAGGATATGTTTATATACTAAATCTTGGCTGAGATGATAAAAATAACCATCTATCAATTCCTTTTTTTGATGAATACATCTAAAAGAAATGTCTGGAGTATTCAATATTGTGACTTCTAAATCCTTTTTGACATTTATTCTATTTACTAGAATACTCCTAATTGCAACCTCAATTTTTTCCAGCTGTTGTTGAGCCTTATGATTGAGGGTGCAAGGGGAATTTGGGTTAGGATCCCCTCTGAGAATATCATAGAGATCTTTTAACTCATGTGTCCCTATTTTCAAATATGGCCTAATCTAATTAACATCTCCTAATAATTTTTGGAAATTATTTAATGTTTTCAACTGGTCTGTTTTTATAATTATATTTGGAGGACAGATGGTCTTTTCATCAACCATATGTCCCAAGTATGAATATGGAGGAGCCTTTTGTATTTTTTCTGGTGCTATATATAGGGCATGAGTCCTTAATTCCACCTCCATATCTGATAGAATAGTACATAAGATTGCCTTTTGAGGATGGGCACATAGCACATCATACATATAAGGAACAATATATGCTTGAGGGTATTTGTTCCTTATTGGTTCTAATACTTGTGTCATGTATTGCTAGCACATGGTAGGACTATTTTTCATGCTCTGGGGAAGGACTTTCCATTGATACCATTTATGTGGTTTTTTTTAATTTTCTGAAGGAAAGGAAAAAACAAAGTATTGACAATCCTCTTTTCTGAGTAATATAGTATAAAAACAATCTTTCAAATCTATTACCTAAAGGGGCTGTTCTGTCAGGATGCCTGTGGGTGTGGGAAGACCCAGTTGTAGGGTTCCCATAATCTCCATACAGCTATTAACCTTCCTAAGATCAGTCAACATTTGACATTTTCCTGATTTTTTCTTCATAGTGAATATAGGAAAATTCCAAGGGCTGGTAGATTGTTCTATATGTCCTAACTGTAACTGTTCCTGTATTATATCTTAAAGGGCTTCAATTTTTTCTTGAATAAGGGGCCACTGTCCACCCATATAGGTGGGCCCTCCTTCCATGTGATCCCTGGCACTTGAATCTTTCTATGTATCTCAGTGGCACCTAGCAAAAATTTTCCTTGTTAGATATGCTAACTTCCATGTGTTTTAACAAATCTCTTCCCCAAAGGCTATAAGGCCGTACCTAAGGTTTAAATGTACCTTAAATGTACCTTGCCTGCCTCTATCAACCATTTGAGCCATGCCATACTCTGTTGTGGAGCAGTCACCTGTCTTATTCCTTGTAACAGCACATTCCCTTGATCCAGTGGCTAGGTACAAGGCCATTGATTTAAGCTGATAACAGATTTATCTGCTCCGGTATCAATCATCACCTCAAATTCTCTTCCCTGAATTTCTATTTTTAACATTGGTCTAGCATCTCAAATTTTTCTGGGCCAAAATAATCCTGTGTTCCCATATCCTTCTTCCCTTGCTTTTTACTTTGATTTTCCTGTACTCCTATAATCTGTAACCACTAATTGTGCAATCCTTTCCCCTCTTTCAATTAAAAGAGAATGAACCATTACCTCTGTTTCTCCAGGATAGTCAGAATCCACCATACCGGGACTAACTACCAACCCTTGGAGAGCCTGTGAACTCCTCCCTAAGATAAGACCCAATGTCCCTGTAGGCAATAGGCCAAAGATGCCCATGGGTACACAGGTAACAGGAGATTGGGAAGTTAGATGAATCTCCTTTCAAGCACTAAGATCTAAACCAGCACTCCCTGGGGTGGCATGAATAAGGGTATCTAATGTGGACTTTGTGGCTCTGGTCAAGGTTTAATCAGCAACAGTGCTGCTCCAATTGTTTGATGGGGCCAGAGCTGGCCCTGAGATGGGTTTAAAAGCTATCCATTAATATCAGTAGTGGATCTACACTGTGATGTACATCATAGATGTGATGTAGATGTCATAGATTGCCTCTATGACACTGTGGACAAGGAGTGGATGGTGTCTATTTAGAGGCCTGTTGAGAAGTTTTGCATGCCTTTATTATGTGTCTAGTTTTACCACAGTTGAAACATTTTAAGTCCTTATTATCATTAGATTTTCCAGAAAAAGCTGTGGCTATAATCTGCACTTGAAAGTGTGTAGTCCCCACATTTTGGCACCTCTGAATCATTTCAATGACCGGCTTTTAGGTCTTCCTCCTGCAAAGACTCTCTGGAAATCTGCATTTGCATTTTCTCGAGATAGCTTTTGTAAAATTATTTCTGCTGCTGCGTGGTCAGAAACTCTTCTAAAAATAGCCTGTGTGAGCCTTGCTACAAAATCCTGAAATGCTTCTTGGGTGCCCTGCTGTATTTTTGTGAAAGAAGCAGTTTTATCTGTTTTTCCTGATATTTTTAGCCATGCTGCCCTTGCTGCCTGCATAATTTGTTCATATGCAATTAATTCATGTGTCAATTGATCCTATATCTTCCACTCCCAGTTAATTGGTCAAAGTTAACTGGAATTTGTGTTCTTTGATTGTTTTTTGCTTTTTCAATACACTGTTCATTAAATTCTGCTTTCCAAACCAAATAATCTCCTGGATCTAAACATGTTTTTGCTAAACTAAACCAGTCATGAGGAGCCATGGCTGTTGAGGATATGGAGTTTAACAATATCTGAACATACAGGCTGTTTGCCCCATCTTCTACTGAAGCATGTTTTAATTCTTTTTAATAATTTTACAGCAAACTACTTATGTTATCTTACCCTTTGACCTGGAAAATTGAGATTATCTACTACATATATATGGAATGTACCATGTGCAGGGAGAGAATGTCTAATCTCCCAAGGAATCTCTTTCCCCTTCTCCTCGGCTTGTCTTAAAGCTTTTCTAATTCCACATGTGTGGCTGTTAGTACCAGATCTAGAGGAGCTTTTATAAGAAGGTGGAGGAGCTGTGGTTCCTGAAAAGGGGTTTCATCTTCTCCTGTTATTAATTTTTCCTCCACCATCCCTGTTCCTACTGCTGTGTCTACCTTTAATATCTTTGTAGCTAATGGAACCTTTTCTACAGTTGTTAAACAGGTTTTCAATACATTCCCTACTGGGAATGCTCCTATAGAAAATGCCCCTGGTCCTATTTTTTTATAATATTCACTCATCTGTCTACCTACTGCTTTCCACTTCTGGAGATCTATAGTTCCTTCTTAGGGAAACCATAGACAGCAGGTGTCAATACTCTCTAAAAATTCTTGTAGTTGACTATTTGAGATTAATAACCCTCTTTTTGGACTAATTTTTTCAATACTCTCAAAAAATAATCTCTATCTCTATTTCCACTCAACACTTATCCCATAGTTTCACTTTTGGCTTGTGAATTCCAAACATGAAAGTATGAGCACAAGATTTTATCTATAAATTCTTTTTGTATAGTCCTTCTTCTCCCACTAAGTCTGGTGATGACTCAAACCCTAACACTTTTTGAGTGAAAATTAATCAACCATTCACCTCCCTTACCTTTTCCAAGACTCTGGGGCCACTGAGGTTTTGGTTCTCTGGAGTCCAAGGGAAGCCACCATCCTTGTACCTTTTTTTAGGTCCCTGTTCAGGGCGCCACATGCAGCCCGCTGCACATGGGCCACTTCACAGGAAGGAGCAGATAAATGTGGGCCAGGAGGAATTGCAAGCAAGTTGCAAGCAAATTTATTTATTCATCTGAGGGTCAGGAGTTATATGGGTAAAGTATACCTAGTTTTTACAGCCACTCCCATGGGGTATTTCCCAATACTGTAAGGGAGTACATGACTCCTAGCATTTTGGTCAAAGTTCAGGAAGATGGGTGATCTGAATTCCATGGGTAAACACAAACAGTAGCAAGATCCATATCTTAATCAAGGAACTCACAAAGAATGAAATGGTGAAGCTACAATCCTATTTGAGCCTTGAGAGAAAGAACAGATCATGAGCAAAACTTTGGCCTAGACTTTTTTTTTTCTTTTTGGAGGGCAATTAGGGTTAAGTAACTTGCCCAAGGTCACACAGCTAGGTTTTTGTTTGTGTGGGTTAAGTGTCCGAGGCCGGCTCCAAACTCAGGTGCTTCTGACTCCAGGGCCAGCACTCTACTCACTGCGCCACCTAGCCGCCCCTGGCCTAGACTTTCTTAAAGGGACTCTATCAGAGCTGGCCCTTGATATAATTATGTACAAAGTTCTCCTGGTTCTGCTCTCTTCATTCAGCATCAGTTTATATATCTCCCCAGTTTATTATGAAGTCTGTCTGCCACTCATTTCTTATAGCACAATAGTTTTCCATTACATTTGTATACTACTACTTGTTTAGCCATTCCCCAATTGATGGACATTCCTTTGATTTCCAATTCTTTGCCACCACAATGAGAGCTGCTACACATATTTTTGTACATACAGGTCCTTTTCCCACTTCTATGATCTCTTTGGGATATAGCCCTAGAAGTGGTATTGCTGGGTCAAAGGGTATGTCATTTTTTTAGAGCCCTTTGGGCATAGTTCCAGATTGCTCTCCAGAATGGTTGGATCAGTTCACAACTCCACCAACAAAGTATTAGTATTGCAAAATTTCCACATCCTCTCCAGCATTTATCATTTTCCTGTTTTGTCATCTTAGTCAATCTGACTGGTGAGATGTGGTAGCACAGAGTTGTTTCGACTTGCATTTTTCTAATCAATAGTGATTTATAACATTTTTAATATGCTTATAGATATCTTTAATTTCTCCCTCTGAAAACTGCCTATTCATATCCTTTGACCATTTAACTATTGGGGAATGACTTGTATTCTTATTAATTTGACTCAATTCTCTGCATATTTTCAACAATTTCACTGAAACCTTGTGGGACCTACCAACTGGAAAAATGATGGAATCATTTCAGAAACATGGAACAAGTTAATGTCAAGCACATGGTGGATGCTTAACTACAAATCTGTAAAATAATTAATATACATATATATATACATATATGTACTATGTGTGTGTGTGTGTGTGTGTGTGTGTGTGTGTGTATTATCCCAAATATGTCACTGACATAAAGGCAAAGTATTTTGGATACATGTCACCTGCCTTCTCAATACTCTCTATGCAAATCTCTGTGGCAGGGAAGTTGCTAACCTGCATTGATAGGAGGCATTTTCTATGCCAAAGAAATAACAGATCTATTATCTTTCCTTTATAAAGGTGTGTGAGATTATGACAAAGAATAGATCCAGGCAAAGCAAGAAAGAAAATTTGAAGATCGGTTTCCCCTGGGTAGGATTCCCCTGGGTGGCAGTGATGGTAGATGCTGAAGGAAGAATTCATAGAGGAAGAAAGGTTAAGCCTAGAAGGGAGGAACTTTAGCAGAGGGCATTTTAGTGAATAGTATAGAATGTGCCCTGCAAATGGATGAATGGGTAGTGATGTAAGGAAAAAAAAACAGAGAATAGAAGGCAGTATTTTTAAAAGATATGTATAATAGCTTCACACACACACACACACACACACACACACACACACACACTCACACACACACATGAGAAATAAAAGGGTTTTCATGTTTGGCTAGGCATATTTGCTATAAGGCTTTACTTCTCCTGTTTCTCCTTTTTAATTGGGGGAGGACAAAAGGTAGGAGGAAGAAAATAAAATATTTGTTAATTTTTTTACTCTTTTAAAAAGTATTTTATTTCCCCTCAATTACATGTTAAAACAGTTTTAAAAAAATTTTTTTGAGTTCCAAATTCTATCCCTCTCTCTCTCTTTCCTCTCCCTCCTCACTAAGACGGTAAGTAATCTGATATAGGTTATACATGTGCAATCATATAAAACATTTCCATATTAGCCATTTTGTACAAGACTCAAACAAAATGAAAGAAATAGAGAGAGATGAAAATAGTGTGCTCCAGTGTGTATTCAGATAATATCAGTTCTTTCTCTGGAGGAAGAAAGCATGTTTCATTATGAGTCCTTTGGAATTGTTTTGGATTACTATATTGCTGAGAATATCTAAGTTATTCACAGTTCTTCATTAAACAATATTGCTGTTACTGTGTGCAACATTCTCCTGTTTCTGCTCACTTTACTTTGCATCAGTTCATGTTAAGTCTTTCCAGGATTTTTAAAAAATCATCCTGCCTGCAGTTTCTTATAGTACAATAATAATCTATCACAATCATACACCACAGCTTGTTCAGCCATTCTCCAATTGATGGGCTACCCCTCAATTTTTAATCCTTAGCTACCACAAAAAGAGCTACTATAAGCAAATATTTATTAATTGAAAAATATTAAATTACATTTTAAAAGTATATACATGCAGACGTATTCATATAGATGTGTAACATAAAGATAGGAAATGAACTTATTTCTTTGGTAAAGAGAACTCTTCTTGTAGGAAGAAACTCTGCTAGTGTAAGCTAGTATCTTCCTTGCAATTTATAGCTGCCTAGGAAACTGGGCTATGTGGACAGTTTTTGTTAGAAGCAGGACCTGAGATCAGGCCTACCTATTTTTAGGCTAATTCTTTTTTTTTTTTTCACTAGAATATAATCCTGTATGTTTCATTTTGTATATTTATTATTTTTTTGTTAAACAAATGCTTTATTAACTTCTGTTTTACATCATTCATTTCCGCCAGATTTTGAGTTACAATCATTTTCCCCCCGTTATTCCCCTACCCAACCTCCCAGAATAGCAGTCCCACAAGATATCGCTTCCTCCAGTCTGCTCTCTCCCATACCTTCTCCCATACCCACTTCGACTTTTCCATTAGAGGAAGGTGAATCTTTGTGTCCCAATGCCTGCACATCTTATCTCCCAATTATGAGCAAAAGAGTATTAATAATAGTATTTATATATATTTGAAACATTTAATGTTAAGACCTCGAATTTCAGATCCATTTCCTTCCTCCCTTGTCACCCATTCCCTCTGGGGAGATAAGTAATTCAGTATATGTTGTACATGTCTAGCTATGCAAAACATTATCATAGTAGATATATTGTACAAGGCTGCTTACAATTCCCTCCCACTCATCCCACCCCCCACCTGGTCCATTCCCCACATGATCCTGTCCCTCTTCTATAGTGGGTACTTCCAACCACCCCTCCTCCCAAGGATGCCCTCCTATCCATCTTCCCTCTTCTCATCCCCCTTCCCCCTATTCTGCTGAAGGTTGAGATATCCCATTTAGTATGTATGTCATTCTCTCCCTGAACCAAATTCAATGAGAATGTGGTTTTGCCTTTTTGCCTTCCTATTCTTCTCCCCCTTACAACCACTTCCCCTTGCTTCTTCTACATAAGATAGTTTACCCTACCCTGTCTCTCCCTATCTCCTCTTGCCACTTTCCTCTCTCACCTCATAATTTCATCCCTTGAGAATTCTACCTCCCCAACAAATTCAACCTATGCCCTCTATCCATATATAACTGTAACCATCTACACACACATTCACATATGTTCTCACACACCCTTCTTCCATTATTTTCATAGTGAGAAAGATATCATCAGTCATAGTTATTGCTTTTCCATATAGGAATGTAAATAGTTCAACTTTGATAAGTTCCTTTTGATTTCTTTTCACTGATTACCTTCTCAGGCATCTCTTCCTTCTTGTGTCTGGATGTCAAATTTTCTATTCAATTCTGGTTTTTTCCTCAAGAATGCTTGAAAGTCCTCTATTCCACTGAATGACCATATTTTCCCCTGAAACAAAATACTCAGTTTTGCTGGGTAGGTGACCCTTGGGTTCATTCCCAGTTCTTTTGTCCTCTGGAATATCATATTCCATGCCCTTCGATCCTCAGTGTAGAAGCTGCCAGGTCCTGGGCTATTCTGATTGTGTTTCCACAATATTGAAATTGTTTCTTCCTGGCTGCTTGTAGTATTTTCTCCTTGATCTGGGGATTCTGGAACCTGGCTATAATATTCCTGGGAGTTTTCTTTTTGGGATCTTTTTCAGGAGGTGATCGGTGGATTCTTTCAACCTCTATTTTGCCCTCTGGATCTAAAACATCAGGGCAGTTTTCCTTGAGAATTTCTTGAAGGTGATTTCTAGGTTCTTTCTTTGATCATGGCTTTCAGGTAGTCCAATAATTTTTAAATTGTCTCTCCTGGATCTATTTTCCAGGTCAGTGGTTTTTCCCATGAGATATTTCACATTGCCTTCTAATCTTTCATTTGTTTGGATCTGCTTAACAGCATCTTGATTTCTCATAAAGTCATTAGCTTCCATTTGCTCCAGTCTAACTCTGAAGGAATGAATCTCCTCAGTGAACTTTTGAGATTCTTTTTCCATCTGGCAAATTCGACTTTTTAAGGCATTCTTCTCCTCATTGCCCTTTTGGGCCTCCTTTGCCATTTGAGTTAGTCTATTTTTTAAGGTGTTGTTTTCCTCAGTCAGGCTGTTGACCCTCATTTCATACTTTTCCTACATCCTTCTCATTTCTCTTTCCAATTTTTCCTCCACTTCTCTTATTTGATTTTTAAAGTCCTTCTTAAGGTCCTCTATGGCCTGCAACCCACTCATGTTTTCCCCTGGGGCTTTTGGAGCAGGACTTCTGACCTCACAGTCCTTTTCCCGCTCTATGCCCCCAAAATAGGAGTCTAGGGTTGCATTTTTCTGTTTCCTTTGCCTTGGCATGTTGCCACTTAATTACTTGACTTTTGGGCTTGTTGCCACACTATGGCTTTAAGGCCAGATAGAGGAATTTTCATCCCAAACGTGTGGGGGGCAACTTCTGTTTCTGGCAAGCTGTAAACCCACCCACGACTTCTACCCTAGATCACAATCCACATCCAGGGAGGTTAAAGCAAGAGCGATTACCCCCCAAGACTGATTGCTGGATCTCCCTACGGTTCTGCAGGCCGGGAGCCAGAGCTGCCTCTGAAAACTACAAAATGGCATGTCTCCTCAGTGGCTTCTAGCCCCCAGGGGAGGAAGCTGATGCATTCCCCAAATACAGGTCCCAAAGTCCATAGGACACTAACCTCTTACTTTGTCCTAGGCATGTCTATGTTGATAATTCTGGAGTCGCCACAGCTCCTGGTGTTCTGGGGTTCCTCCAGCCGGCTGCTGGCCCTGCCGCCCTGGGGCTAAAACCTCGGCTCACAGGGACCTCAGCTCTGGCTCGGCTTCCCGCGCTCTGCGCGCTGCCAGCTCCCACATCGCTGAGCTGCTCCTTCCTGTAGGGCTGCTGGGCTGTCCTCAGCGGGAGGTTAGCTTCTCTGTGTCATTCTGCGGGTGCTGGGGCTCCAGATGTTGTTCAGAGTCCCCTTTTACATAGTTTGGGGGGAATCTGGGGGCAGAGTGGCTTGGATGAGCTGTTTCTACTCTGCCATCTTGGCTCCGCCCCCTAGGCTAATTCTTTATCTACTATACCATGCTGTCCCACAAGTTATACGTATATTCATAAATATATGCACAGAGTGATATAGACAAACAAAAATCCTTTCCCCTACCAATCAACATATTCTTTGACGAGTGTTTCCCAATCATAGATTCAAGGGGGTTAAATATAGACATATAAATTTATTTTTCCTAATATCTCTTTTCTTAACCTTAACTTAAAATTCATAAAAAATGAAATCTATTTCTGTGTACTGGTGCTTATAACTAGATACTCAGAAATGGAATTGGCATTTATTTTTTAACAACAGTTTTCAGAAAGCTGGCAAGTGGAGTAGAATATAAAATTAGATGAGTTTAACAAAATGGTTACTTCTCAAGGAAAAAAAAAATTAAAGAACAGATGTATGCAGGATGACTGGATAACCCTGTACTTTCATTCTCCCTTGTTCTCCCTACCCACCCTCTATGCCTCCAATTCTAAGCAGTTGACTGATAACATAGACCTTTCTCATCCTGAAAGTAGGCCAGTAAGCCTCTTATGAAATGCTGAAGTTACAGGTTTGTTAGATATCTATAGAGCCAAAAGAAGATAATCTTTACCAGTTGTGGTGCAATCTAAATCTGTGATTTTATTGAGGATAGAGAACCACCACTATCATTATATTGGCACTGCAATTTATGTTCTTAGGGAAGTTACTTGGGGGGAACCAAGGAATTAAGTGTTCACAGGTTCACACAGCCAATATAAGTTATGGGCCTTGAAACTAGGTCTTCTTAAATCTGAGGCTGGATTTCTAGCATCTATACCAGTGATCTCCAGACTTTTGTTGATCACATGCTAGTATTGTTAAAAAAATTTTTGACCACTTCCCAATATACATATATTTAATTATTTATAAATTATTTCCATGTACTATTGTGTAGCAAATATGTTTTGATCCATTATTCCAGAGTCAGGCTAGATAGATCTCCCTCTCAAGGTTCTAGGGGTACTCTGAGGGATTGGGATTTTTCTACTCTTATGTCATCAGTTTATGCCCCCATAATCTGTGCCTGCCATGTCAGTCATCAGTGAATGGCCAGCACTCCCCACTTCCCATTTAACCACTTAAAATCAGCTAGTTTTTAGAAAGGGATATTTACTTACAAGACAGAACAAGAACAAAAGTACAAACCTTCAAGGTATACTATTCCTTATATCACCTTGACTTTTGGGGAGAGTAGATTTTGATATAACAGTTTTTTCAATACATTAGTCCCACCAAGTTCATGCCCAGATGTAGTATTACTGTCAGATGAGTCAGTCTTTGTCTCACCTATTACTGAAATGGGTTCTGAAGGTCATTCCTTAATCCTCCAAGCATTGATATTGTTCTGGCTGTAAAACCCATCATGGACTCAACTCATAAAGGTTTGCTCTCTGGGTCTTTTGAAGCTTACAAGATCAGAGCCTCCAGATTAATCTCCTTCACCTAAAATGAAAGAACAGACATTGAGGCAAAAGATCAAAAGCCTTTTTTCTTGGGGCTGCGTCTCAACTTCATATAGAGAGGAGCCAGAGTGTCCCCCTCTGGGGGAGTATTTTCTCTTACCAGGTGACAGTAGTGAAGGAATCAAACTAAGAACAGAGATATACCAAGGGAGGGACCCAAGAAGAATGACCAAGTCACTTCCGACTATGGAGTCAATCAAAGAGACTGCCATTCACCAAAAGGTTAATATAATGAAACTAGTTTCAGAATGTCTATATATGATATATCTCTTTATGGTACTGTTAAAAGAAATCTTTTTTTCAGGCTTCACCCTGATTAATAAGGTAGTTGTGTTTATCCTTTGTTCTCAAAGAGAACCATGACATCAGGGAGACGATGACATGATTTGCAGTTGACTTTGATTTGAGTCAGTGAGGTCTGTGCAAGGTCACCAGCCTCACTTTCTCCTGCAGAACCATTATTCATCAGGATGACTGGAGATGGCCCAGGATGCAATGGGAGACTCTGGCCCTTCTAGGTTAAAGTCTTTTCAGTTTCTCACTTTGTGTGAGATAATGCCCATTCAGTGAATAGGCCTATTAATAAGGTAACTCAAGAAGAGAAAGTTAAAAGGATTTTATTCAGTAGCCAAGAAGTAAGCATTGATTGGGTGGACCAGCTGTGATTCAAACCACCCTGCTTTTTATAGATATGAGTAAATAATTCACATATAAGGGAGAGCCAATCCTGATTCATACACATTTCAGTGAGGAGATGGGGTTAGTGTCATCTCAGCTTTTTCCTAAGTATTTTCATGGGTACACTTTCAACGAGGAGACAGAATAAGTTAGCATGCACATTTGCCATCTCATACAGGCTACCTGCCAGGTATGCATTATGAAGAGATGGGATTAGAGATACCATTAGTGGACCACCTTCTTCTACAGGCTGGCTCCAGGTAGACAGACTCAAGCAAGGTTAAAATGTGGGATCACTTCAGAATGACTCTGCATTAGTGACTGGTTTTACCCATTACATGTCATTGAGAATCTCCTAGAAAGAACCTTCTAGTCTCTTCCACTGGAGAAGTAACATCAGAGGTGCTTTGTACATATGTCACTCCATAATTACAATTGTATTCATAATTATGTATATGGTAAATCTTATCTAAAATAGACATTTTCAAAGGGTAGAGATAAGGATAAAATGATACTTGATCCTAGAGTCATTAAGGAGTCCCTGGGGCTTATTGAATAGGACACTGACATATTCAGATTTATGTTGTATATAACACTAAAAATGTCTTACGCATCAGAGGTGTAAGCATTGGCTCACCAAACTCCCAAGTGCTACCTGAACCAGATGAAAAGTCATTGGAAAATGTTTAACAAAATAAAAATGCAATACAACATAGATGATGTTAATTTGTGCTCTTCTGTCAGTATGCTACCTTCAGAGATCTGTTTCTATTTGTTTGACATCACTGTATTAGATGATGCCTGAGTTCTTTCTGACAAAGTATACCAAAATCTGGGCAATGATTATTGTCTTACAAACTCAAAAATATTATATTTAACACCATCTAACTCCTTTCCTATTCTTTTGGAGAAAGAGGGTGGGGATGATTGTGGAAATAATTTACTAGAGAAGGTGAGGGAGAAGGAACTGGGATCAAAGGTACGTGTAGAGGGGTTGGCCTTGGGAAGAAATTCTGCCTCTTTATTTAAAATTAGAGTGAAGAGGAGATGATGAGGGAAGATGTCAGGGTAATGTGCTCTAAAGAAGAGGGAAGGACAGGGAACTCTCAATGAATGTGCTTAATGTTTTCAGTGAAATATGAAGTGAATTTGGGAATAGAGAGGAGGGTGGGGTAAGGCAATACATATAGTAGGAGGCTTGAAAAGATATGAAAGGTTTGGAAGAGACATATATGTGAATAGAATAATCAGTTATTGGAAGTATAGAAGGATTTTCTTGCTAACTTGATGGCCCAGTTGAGATTAGATAACATAAATTTGTATTTGGACCAATCAGAACATTTTCTCCAGCTCTGTTTGACAGCATATACACAGAAGTGAAGGATGTGGATGGTGGGAAAAAAATTTGGGTTAAGTCAAAACACAGACGTGAGTGGACCCATTGCAAGTCCTGGGTGTGATAACAAAACAAGAATGCTTTGGGTTGATCTAGGACCTGGGGGAATATAAAATACCTTGTAGGCATCTTTAGCCTTCAAGAGTTACTGTGTCATGCGACATTCTAGATGCAGATAGCCTTTATTCATATAGGGTTGGATTTAAACAGTATAATAAGTTTTCCTGAACAATATAATAAATAAGTTTTCCTACACATGTCAAGATCGAAGACAGGTTGAGTGGATCTGGGGCTCAAGGAACAAGTAATCTGTTACTAAGAACAGTGATCTTTCTTTCCACTATACTATACTGCTATATAATATATTGATTTTAAATAAATCTCTGGCACAACCAATCTTAATATTCTTATGGAATTCTGATAATGGGGTTTGAGAGGGACAGTATGGTTTAGTGGAAAGATCACTGGATTACAGACCTGAAGATCCAGCTTTGGATTCTGACAGAAATTTACTAGATATATAAATTTGTCTCAGAACTTCAATTTCCTCATCTGAAAAATGAGGGCATTGAACTAGAGGACCTCTAAAACCTTCCAGTTCTAAAGCTTTGCTTCTCTGATTTAATTTTTGAATCAACAGGAGTAATGCATTAAAGGTCAAATACATAGAAAGAAAGAGCAAGGAATATATGCTGAATCAAGAGAAAGTAAAATAGGCTTTTTTAAGAATCGAGCATTATTCATGCCTTGCTGAAGAATTTAATAGGTTCTGTTAAAGCTCTAGACCATTTTCTTTTACTTTGCCAACATTAAAGATCATGTAAGTGCTGTGTTTTAGGACTCACTCATCTACCGAATATCTATTTTTAAAAATCGGCCTTTTATTCAAAAAAGTCTGATCAAAAGCACAGAGATATTTCAAGGGTCAGTTTTAAAATGTTCCTATAGTAAGAATTAATGTTTAATGAATTGAACTGGGTTTTTTGTAATTATAGCTCACATGTATATGTCACTCCACTGTTTTCAAAGCACTTACTACATACACATAGGGCCCAATCTGTCATATAGTGCAAGTATTATCTCCATTTTATAGCTAAGTAAACTGAGGATCACATGGCTAAAAAGTAGTAGATACAGGATGGACAAATGGGTCTCTTACTCCATGTCCCCATGGTCTTTCTACTCTGTGGCATTATTGCCCATATGTACCATTTCATTTCTCATCATTAAAATTTTAAAGAAATGTAAGTTTAAATATTTAAATATTAAAAGTAAATGTAATTACCAAAGCAAATTTAAATACTAAAAGTAAAATTTGGCAAAAACAAAATATACACGTTGCAAACTTGTGAATTATTTCTATGTCCTAAGGTACTCCAATCTGAATCGTGTTTCATTTGATGATAATTTGGATTTTATTGAATCCTCTTGATTGCAAATGGGCAACAATTGAGTCATAAGAGGCAAAAAAACCTTCATGTGAATTCTATGAAGCCTTCCAACAAATTAGTATGTAATCAAAAAGAAGACCATTTTTAGAGAAGTATTACATCTCATGGTTTTGATACCAAGATAGGAGACAGAGTAAATTAAGAAGAAATGTTTGAATCAAAATCAGAGTGAAATTGATTTGTTAATACTGATTCATCAAAGAAATAGCAACTGGAAAGTCAATGGGTAATAGGATAAAGAGGAACATATTAAGATTGAAATTCTAGTCATCACATATAATAACATATTGATTCTCTTCTGACCGAAAGAACTGAACCTGGAACCAAGTTTAGTCAGTATGTGAGACTCATTTTTTCCTTACCTAACTTCTCTGACTGTAGTCAGACTGTAGCCAGTCTCTGATACCTATCACCTATGTGACCTTTAGTCACTTGGTCTTCTTGAACTCAGGTTCCTTCTGTGGTCCCTTCCAAGTCTCAACCTAAGCTTTGATGATCTTATCTCCAATTCATGGTCACACCTTCTAATCTAGTGTAATGGTAATGGAATTTAAAGATTCCCCTTTGTTGGCTTGGTTTTCTGGTTGAGTGTTGAAACCCAGAGCTTGTGAATCCCACTTGTGGAATGGACTTGTTGAAGTGAAGAGAGAGGGCTGAACTGGGAGGAGCTGGTGTGGTGGATTTAGAAATAGCCCCAAGCAGAGGAGGACAGAGAGAGAGAGACAGAGAGACAGAGAGAGAGAGACAGAGACAGAGACAGACACAGAGACAGAGAGACAGAGAGAGAGACAGAGACAGAGAGAGACAGAGAGACAGACAGAGAGACAGGGAGAGACAGAGAGAGGGAGATAGAGAGAGGGAGACAGAGGCAGAGAGAGAGAGAGAGAGAGAGAGAGAGAGAGAGAGAGAGAGAGAGAGAGAGAGAGAGAGAAAGAAACTGCCAGCCGAGGCTACCTGGACTGCTGAGGGCCAGTTGGAGCTACCCATAACTTTTGAGAGCTGCCACCTGGAGGTGCCGAGAACTGAGGAGACATGACTGTGATGTTGTTATTTTGTCTGTCTGTTTTGATGTTGTTTTTGCCAGATTCGTCTGCTGGTGAAGGACAATGCTGTTGCAGAAGACCTGGAAACTTGCTGTTGGTTCAGAAGCCCCGAAGAAGGATTTTCTTGTTGTATGTGTACAGAAATCCTGGAAGAGGGTCTTGTGGATGTTTTCAGGGTTCTGAGACTGTTCTGTAGTCAGAGAGTGAATTGATGAGGACACTGGCAATGTATATTCTGGCTTTGTTAAGCTTTGTCTCCCTAGGAACTGAGATTGCTGAGAACTTACCTCATGTCAAGATGAAGAAAAGACCTCTCTTTGGGTATTAAATGCTGTGATGATATGTTAACCTTGTTGTAGCTTAGGGGTAGATGGCCTTTGTGCTCTCCACTGCCCCTTTTGAGAAGGTGCTTGGCATTAACTGATGATAATTGTAATTCAGTCATGACCCAGAAGTGAGAAAATTTTGACTTTTTGTGCTCTGTGACTGACCAAATGAATGTACTTTATTTATGATTGGAGACTAATCTCCATTTGAGAAAAAAGACTTTGTGATTGACTAAATGAATGTACTGCCCAGTGGTAGAATAGTACTTTGACTCTATACTTTGTGGGTGAATTGAGATATTTTGTGATTGAATCGAGAACTTGCTAAATGACTGAGTTACACTGTATTTTTATTTTCTCTGTTCTGTAAATGTTGTCTTAATTTGTCACTGAATGAATGGAGAGTTACTATGCTGGTATTCTGAACCTTGGAAGTTGCCTTTGCTTGGCATTACATCTAGTAGGGCTTTTCAGTTTTTTTAATCCACAAATCATCCATAGAAAATCTTTATAATTCATTGGGTTTATCTTCAAACTAGTTTTTGGACATGTTTTAGACTGAACAGACTATGCCAAAACATATTCCCATTTTCCAGCTTTACATCTGTCCATGGTTATCAGGGCTAGAATCAGAAATTTGAAGTACAGAGATATTTTAGAACTTCTCTACAGAAAGCCCATGATTTTGCATATAAAGAAACAAGTTCAGAGAAATGAAGTAATTTGCTCAGGATTATGGAGTCAGGAAGTAAACACTTAAACCAAAATTCTAAACCAAAGTCGACTTTGGATTGGCTTTTCATTCTAATACTACAATTCTGCTTCTAAAATTTTCTCAATCAACTTAATTTCACAATAATAATCTTTTTTAAAAAATCAAATGCTTTATTAACTTCTAGTTTACATTATTCATTTCTGCAAGATTTTGAGTTATAAATTTTGTCTCCATTTTTCGCCTATCCACCACCCTAAAATATCCCCTCCTCCAATCTGCTCTCTCCCATATCACCTCCGACTTTCCAGTAGGGCATGGTGGATCTCTACGCCCCAGTTCCTGTATGTCTTACTTCCCAGTTATATGTAAACTAACATTAATAATAGTATATATATATATATATATATATGTATATATGTATATATATGTGTTTATATATATATATATATATATATATATATATATATTTAAACATTTGATTTTAAAACTTTGAATTCCAGATTCATTCCCTTTGTCCCTTGTCACCCACACTTACTAGGAAGATAAGAAATTCAGTATAGGTTGTATATGTGTAGATATGCAAAACATTTTCATATGGATATGTTGCAAAAGACTGACTATATTTCTCTCCCTCCTATCCCACTTCCCACTTATTCTATTCTCTACTTTGATCCTGTACCTTTTCAAATGTGGGTGCTTCCAACTTCCTCCCCCCCACCCCAGCCTGCCCTCCCTTCCATCACACTCCCTCTCATCCCCTTCCACCATACTCTCCTGTAGGGTGACACACCCTATTTAGTGTGTATGTCATTCCCTCCCTGAGCCAAATTCAATGAGAATAAGGTTGACCCATTCCCTTTTGCCTTCCTGTTCTTTCCCTCCATTGTAAACATTTTCCCTGGTCTCTTCTATATGAGATAGTTTACCCCATTCTGTCTCTCCGCATCTCCTCTCATTATATTCCTCTCTCACCTCTTAATTTCACCTTTTAATTTCATCCCTTTCTATCAAATTGGTCCTGTGCCCTTTATCTATGTATACCTGTACACATATATACACAATTCACATATGTATTCATATTCCCATATATCCTCCTATATAGATATGTATGTATATATGTACATACACACACACACACACACACACACACACGCACACACACACATTTCTATTCCCTTCAAGTATTCTCATACTGAGAAAAAATTCATAAGTTACAATTGCCATTTCCCATGTAGGGATATAAATAAGATGATAAGTTCCTTATGATTTCTTTTTCCTGTTCACCTTCTCATGCTTCTCTTGCTTCTTGTATCTGAATGTCAAATTTTCTATTCAACTCTGGGTTTTTCCTCAAGAATGCTTGAAAGTCCTCTATTCCACTGAATGACCATATTTTCCCCTAAAACATGATACTCAGTTTTTCTGGGTAGGTGATTCTTGGTTTTAATCCCAGCTCCTTTGACCTCCAGAATATCATATTCCAAGCCCTTAGATCCCTCATTATAGAAGCTGCCAGATCCTGTGTTATCCTGATTGTGTTTCCACAATATTCAAAATGGTTCTTTCTGGCTGCTTATAATGTTTTCTCCTTGTTCTGGGAATTTTGGAACCTGGCTATAATATTCTTAGTTGTTTTCTTTTTGGGATCTTTTTCAGGAGGTGATCAGTGGATTCTTTCAACCTCTATTTTGCCTTCTGGTTCTAAAACATCAGGGCAGTTTTCCTTGAGAATTTATTGAAGGATGATTTCTAGGTTCTTTCTTTGATTAGGGCTTTCAGGTAGTCCAACAATTTTTAAATTATCTCTCCTGGATCTATTTTCCATCATCTCCAGGTAGCCTTCAGCTGTTTCCCATCCTTAAGTCCATTCCTGGAGTCTGATCTCAGTTCCAGCAAGATTCTCCCTAGACTCTTACTCAAGACCCTCCCCAAAGCCCTCCTCTAGACCACCCCTAGATCTCTCCCACAGTCTTTCTGTATATAAGATCCATCTTGCCTCCATGAAGGTACTGAGATTCAGTCCAGTGCAAACTCAGTCTGTGTCAGATTGTTCTGGCCTGCTTGTCCAATATAAGCATCACAAACACTTAGGCTCCTAAAGTGTCTATCTATTATGGCAAATCTTTAATAAAAGGGACAGGGTCAAAGGAGAAAATAGAAGGGGGTGGAGCCAAGATGGCAGAGTAGAAACAGCACTTCCATGGTGCTCCAGCCCACACCACTTCAAAATCATGTAAAAGGGGACTCTGAAAAACCTCTGGAGCTCCAGAACCCACAGAACAACACAGAGAAGCTAACCTCCCGCTGAGGACAGCCTGGCAACCCAGCAGGGAGCGGCCAGCACATCACTCTAGGAGCCGAGCCCAGGCCCACGTGAGTTGCAGTTTTAGCCCGAGGGTGGCCAGACCAGCAGCCTGCTGGAGGGACCCCAGAACACCAGCTGCTGTGGCTTTTCCAGAATTACCAACACATAGATGCCTAGGACAAAGTGAGAGGTTAGTGCCCTATGGACTTTGGGACCAGTATTTGGGAACACATCAGCTTCTTCCCCTGGGGGCTAGAAGCCTCTGAGGAGCTGTGGCACAGCTGCCATTTTGCACCTTCAGTTGCAGCTTCAGCTCCTGGCCTGTGGACTGTTGGGGGATAGGGTGATCAGTCTGGGGGGTAATCACTCTTGCTTTAACCTTCTTAGATCTGGATTGTGGTCTGGGGTGGAGGTCTTGGGGTGTGTGACCAGTTTATGTGTGAAGGTTTCACAGAGGCCACCCAACTAATACCTCCGGAAGTTGAGAAAGCCCCAGTGTTTGGGACAGAAGCTCCCCTGTCGGGTGGTAGAGTCCTACTGTGGCAACAAGCCCCAAAGTCAAGTAATTAAGTGGCAACAAAATAAAAAGAGAAATTCAACATTAGACTCCTATTTGGGGGGCAAAGAGGATCAAAGCATGGAACAGGAGGAGGACTGGGAGGTCAAAACTCCTGCACCCAAAGCCCCAAATGAAAATATGAGCTGGTTACAGGCCATAGAGGACCTTAAGAAGGATTTTAAAAACCAAATAAGAGAAGTGGAGGAAAAATTGGGAAGAGAAATGAGAAGGATGCAGGAAAAGTATGAAATGAGAGTCAACAGCCTAAGGAAAATAACACCTTAAAAATAGACTAACTCAAGTGGCAAAAGAGGCTCAAAAAGGCAATGAGGAGAAGAATGCCTTAAAAATCCGACTTTGCCAGATGGAAGAAGAATCTCAAAAGCTCACTGAGGAGATTCATTCCTTCAGAGTTAAACTGGAGCAAATGGAAGCTAGTGACTTTATGAGAAATCAAGATGTTAAACGAATCCAAGCAATTGAAAGAATAGAAGGCAATGTGAAATATCTCATGGGAAAAACCACTGACCTGAAAAATAGATCCAGGAGAGATAATTTAAAAATTATTGGAATACCTAAAAGCCATGATCAAAAAAGAAAGTAGAAATCATCCTTCAAGAAATTCTCAAGGAAAATTGCCCTGATGTGTTAGACCCAGAGGGCAAAATAGAGGTTGAAAGAATCTATTGATCACCTCCTGAAAAAGATCCCAAAAAGAAAACTCCTGGGAATATTATAGCCAGGTTCCAGAATTCCCAAGATCAAGGAGAAAATACTACAATCAGCCAGGAAGAAACAATTTCAATATTGTGGAAACACAATCAGAATAGCACAGGACCTGGCAGCTGCTACACTGAGGGATCGAAGGGCATGGAATATGATATCCTGGAGAGCAACAGAGCTGGTATTAAAACCAAGAATCACCTATCCAGCAAAACTGAGTATCTTGTTTCAGGGGAAAATATGGTCAATTAGTGGAATAGAGAACTTTCAAGCATTCTTGAGGAAAAAACCAGAGTTGAATAGAAAATGTGACATTCAGACACAAGAAGCAAGAGATGCTTGAGAAGGTAAACAACATGAAAAAACAATAACTGTAACTGATGAAACCTTTCTCAGTATGGAAATAGTTGAAGAAGGGTATATGGGCATATGAATAATATGTGAATGTGTGTATATATGTTTACAGGTATACATGGATAGAGGGCACAGGTCGAATTTGGTGGGAAGGGATGATACTTAAGGGGTGAAGTTAAGAGGTAAGAGAGGAATGTGGCAAGAGGAGATGGGGAGAGACAGGGTAGGGTAAACTATCTCATGTAGAAGAGGCAAGGGGAAATAATTTTAGGGGAGGGGAAGAACAGGAAGGCAAAAAGGCAAAACCATATCCTCATTGAATTTGGCTCAGGGAGAGAATGACATACATACTAAATGGGATATCTCACCCTGCAGGAGAGTAGAGGGGAGGGGGATGAGAAGGGGGATGATGGAGGAGAGAGCAAGCTGAGGGGAGGGGAGGTTGGAGGCACCCACTTTTGAAGAGGTACCAAAGTAGGAAATGAACCAGGTGGGGGTGGGATGGGTCGGAGGGAAATATAGTCAGTCTTTTACAATATGTCTGCTATGGTGGTGTTTCGCATAGCTATACATGTACAACATATACTGAATTGCTTATCTTCCCAGAGGAAGTGGGTGACAAGGGAGGAAGGGGACGGATTTGAAATTTGAAGTTTTAAAATTAAATGTTTCAAATATATATAAATACTATTATTAATACTATTTTGCATGTAATTGGGAGATAAGATGTGCAGGCATTGGGGCACAGAGAGTCACCTTGCCCTAATGGAAAAGTCGAAGGGGGTATGGGAGAAGATATGGGAGAGAGCAGATTGGATGAGTGGATATCCTATGGGACTGCTATTCTGGGGTGGTGGGTAGGGGAAAAATGGGGGAAATATTGTAACTCAAAATTTGGTGGAAATGAATTATGTAAACTAGAAGTTAAACCGTTTGGGGAAAAAAAAGAGGGAGTACGGGAGAAGTTATGGGGGAGAGCAGACTGGAGGTGGGGATATCCTGTGGGACTATTTTGGGGCAGTGGGTAGGGGAAAAACGGGGAGAAAATTTGTAACTCAGAATCTGGCGGAAATGAACGATGTAAGTCAGAAGTTAATAAAGCATTTGAAAAAAAAGTAGAAAATAGAAAAAGTGGGGGGTGGGATAGGATGGAGGGAAATACAGTTAGTCTTTCACAATATTACTATAGAAATTTTTTGCATAACCACACAAATACAATCTATATTGAATTGCTTATCTACCCAGTAGGGGTGGGTGAGGAGGGAAGAAGGGAAAGAATCTGGAAATCAAAGTTTTAAAAACACATGTTAAAAATATTGTTTTTTACCTGCAGTTGAGGAATAAGGTATACAAGCACTGGGGTATAGAAATCCATCTTGCCCTACTAGAAAGTGAGTGGGGGATGGGGGAGGATATAAGAGAGAACAGATTGGAGGAAGGGGTATTCAGTAGGCTTGCTATCTTGGGGTGAGGCGTAGGGGACAGATGGGGAAAAATTCATAACTCAAAATCTTGTGGAAATGAATGTTGAAAACTAAAAAGAAATAAAAGATAAAAAATGATGCTTTGGGGAACAAGACTCCCAAATTTATCAAAAAATTTATTTCAAGTGTTGGCCAAAAAGTCAGAATGGGAGAAATATAGAAAAAAAATGTCAGAGAGGAATGCAATATTTATGGAGTGGTCATTTCTTTCCTTGGAGAATCAGAGAAGTCTTCCTAGAGGAAGTGGCATCTGAGTTGGGTCCTAAACAAAAAGCATCAGATGGAGGTGACATGGAGGAGATATACCCTATCCTCAGCACCTAGTCTCTTCTGCAGGTTGCTTTCTTCTACTCTATGTTTATGTTGTATGTACCTAGTTGTTTGTGTGTTGTTTTTCCCTTAGAATGTGAGCTCCTTGAGGGTAAGGACTGTGTTTTTGCCTTTTTGCCTTTCTTTTTATCTCTAGTCCTTAGCACAATACCTGGGACACTGTAAGCTCCTAACAAATGCTTATTAAGTAACTAATCTCATGCAAAGCTAATAATTTTCTCCTTTAAAATAGATAATGCATATCACTAGAACAGAGATTCTTAACCCAAGTTCCATGGACCCCAAAGGAAATGGTACCTATATAGATTTGAGGGAGTCCTCAAAATTGATGGGAAAATTTTATATTTTTATTTTCATTAACTTCTAACTGAAATGTAAAGTTTCCTTCAAAATGAATTTAAAAAAGAAAACCCCAAAACAAAACATGTTATTATGAGGAGTCCATAGCCTTTAATCAAAATACCATAGGGTTTCATGATTACATAGAATTATTTGTATCATTGATCATAGATCTATATTTTACACTTAGAGCTGGAAATAATCTTAGAAATAAAATAGTCCAATCTACTTATTTTAGAGATAAGGAAATCAAGGCCCATTTTATTCATGGTGTCTTCCATGGAAAAATTTCATAGTCATGAGACCTGTTTTTATGAAGTTTTGCAGATTAGTGTCAGTATTTCAAAGCTACACAAAGAAGGATGTGGGCTTTGAGCAGAGCCAACAGCACCACTGAGTTATTGGTCTAGTCTATTGGTTTTCCCTATTCTGCCCCTAAGTCAAACATCTCTCCCCTATCTTGGTTTGGTGAACTGATTTTGAGTTACTGTATTTGCTTTCTATTTATCATTTCTGCTTCTCAAAGATACTGAGTCTGTTTCAGACACTAGTTCACTCACCTTTCAGTCACACCTGATTACAACTCCTTGTGGTGGTCTGGTTTGATTTTTATTGTGAATGCTTGCTTTAGGTATAATTTATAATTGATCTTAGAATGTGCCCTTAATGCAGTTATACCAGATCTAGGAACTCAGCATGAAGGGTCTGTGCCCTTTCTCCTGGCAAGAGTGGGCTGAACATCTCCTGTAAAGTATATCCTATAAGACAAGTTGGCATAGAAAAGGAAAAGAAATTGAGTAATCCAATGTTATTGCCTTAATTATGGACCATGAGATGTAGAGCCTCATCCCATCTTGAAGAAATCTGCAAAGTGAATAGACTTTATAGATATTCTATGGTATAACAACTAATATCATCATCAGCATCAGCATCATCATCACCTAAGTACTTACTACCATGTGCCCAATGCTGGGCATACAATTAAAGGAAAAATATGGTCCCTTTTCTCAAAGAGCTCACGTTCTTAGAGGGGAGACAACATGTAAACCACTATGTACATACAAGATTATACATGCAAAATAATATGTGTACATACACACACACAATCACATACACACTTCCAGAAGGAAAACCCTAGCATTTGGGGAGGGAAATAGGAAGACCTCTTGGATCTTTTAGCTCCATGAGTCTCAAAAGAAACGAGGATACAGAGGTGAGGAGGTAGAGCATTCTAGGCATGGGAGACAGGCAGGAAAAAGGCTTGAAGGTGGAATATAGGGTGTCATGTGGGAAGAACAGGAAGAAGATTAATGCTGCTAGATCATAGATGACATGGAAGAAAGTAAAGAATAAAAAGATTGGAAAGACTGGAAGAAATCTGATGATGAAAGGCTTTAAAAGCCAAATGAGTATGTATCTTATCTTGGAAATAATAGTCACTGGAGCTTATTGAGCAAGGGGGCCTGATATGGTCAGACCTATACTTTAGGTAGAATACTTTGGCAATTGAGTGAAGGATAAACTAAATGGGGGAGGAGGGAAGGGAAATAGAAGTAGGAAGACCAACCAAATAGTTCAGACAAGAGGTGATGAGGGAGAACTTACATCAGGATGGTGGTACATGCAATTGAAGAGAAAGTGACATACAGGAGAAATGTTGTGAAGATAGAAATGACAACACATGAAAGATGGAAAATGATTTTTTCCAATTGTAGTAGAATCACATTTGAGTAGGAGTCATTTTGAAGAATGGAATTTCATTTTATTTTTCAAAAGGACCTGAGTATTTTGGAAACATTAAATATCTCTTTTGGCTATTGATTATGACAATATTTTGATTATTATACTATTTCTGATTAATTTTTTTCAACAAAAATACTTCATTTACTCATTTTTGCAATTCACAAAGAATTGGATTTAAAAACCTTTTATATAAAAACCTTAAGTACCTACCTCGTCTAAACTATTAAATACATGAAGCCACAAATGATAGAACTTTATAGAGAAAGTGACATTGACTTCATATAGGATGTTGCTATTCATTAGTTTGTCAAGTGATATTTTCATTCTCCACCAGAGGGAGCATTGAAGAGTAGAGCAAGAAAAAAAAATAGAAGTAAAATACACAGTTCTCATTCATATTCCCCCACCAGGTTCTGAAACCACACACACACACACACACACACACACACACACACACACACACACACACACACACACACACACACACACACACGCACGACAAATATAAGGGATCATCTGCTAAACTATGAATGCTTCTTCCTTCCATTAGCACAAATTATTTCTAAAATGATATTCAAACCTCAATCTAGAATTGTGGGAAAGAATAATTTTTAAATGACTAAAATCCATTTTAAACTCATTTGTCGCATCACTTCTAAATTGATCAAAATTTGTCAAAAGTTCAGTAATAACTCTTTGAGGTTCCATAATATTTTAAAATAATTTCTGCTGCCAGTTATTTAGCTAAATAGATTAAACTGGATTAATAGTCTAGTGGAAATTAATCATTTTTAATAGAGGAATATAGCTAGATAGGACCATAAGTAAAGTTGCAATTAGGCTGGCTTGATTGGGACTTTGTGGTACGGTGTTTGGTGACCACTGATATCACTTGTAGTCTTTCTGCAGTGTAGAAACAACAGAGCTTAGTACCTAGCTAACAACAATTAGTTTAAATAGGAAGTTACAAGGATATACTGGAGCCAGCTCAAAGTGTCTTGTGAGAGCTGATTGTTAAATTTTCAGTATGAACAAATTTATAGCTCAGAAACAGACAAACTTTACAAACCAGGGCTTGATTTGTTGATTTGATCAGTCTAGATTTAAGAAAGTGGTGGAAAAATGTTAATAATGCATATTAAACCAAAAAAGTATATCATGCATACCTTTTTTTCCCAAGTAAGCTACTTTTAAACACTTATCACTGATGTAATCCTGGGGTGAACTCCTTCCCCATTCTATATGTGCAAATGAATGTACTTCTTGTGCCACTTATCCCATGTTAAAATTTCCTAGTTATGGCTGGGCCATGAGCAAGAGAACTTTTATACATGTAGGTTATGAGTTAAACTGTATTGTTTAATGCCTAAGTCTCTCTCCTAAAGGAACAAAGTACAGGTTTTGCAACTGCATAGTTAATTTAATCAGTGTAGACGGGCAGCTGCTTAGCCTTCTAACCATTTGAAAAGGTTTTGGTGTATTTGCATCAGCAGCATATTCTCTGTTCTCTGAGGGAGAATAGTGGAAGAATGGTGGTGGTACAGCAACCTAGGATAAGCAACATCAAAGATAAACAATGTAACCATTTATAGAGTCTGCAAGAATGGGCTATTTATTGTACCACTACACCTGTCAAATAGATGCTCTGAATAATATGTAAATAAGAAGAGTTCACCTTGAATAAGTTGACAAAATAGAAAAAAAAAGATATGTTGATCATTTTAATGACATTCTAAGTTAAAATATTGGCTTCACAGAAGATCACCAACGTATTTAAACTAGCAAGTCCACAAAATAATTCATTGTCATGGTTCTAATTTACAGTAAAAAGTGAATTTAAAATATTTTAATACAGATATCAAATATTCCTATGCAAACACAACTTTCTTTTTACTATTTCAAGCTTGTATATAAGTGTTAAGACAATATGTACCTATCACATTTTTCTGCAGTAGAAATCAGTATATTAGAAATCTTATGAAATATTAAATAAAGTGAACATTTTAAGAAACCTACTAGAATTTATACATTTCAATGACTATCTTTCTTTTCACGTGGAATCATGTGGAAAGGCTGAATGATTTCAGTGGTACTTGAAACTTTGAGAAGACTTCTTTTAGAATTTTCTTAGGAGCCTATGGTATGATCTTTTAAATCTCTTCAATGATAGCAAATTCTCATCGTTTGAGGATCTTGAATATCAGAAACATTCATTTGGAATTATGTCTGGTGAATGAGGTAGGTGATTGGGTTGGACAATATTCATTTTGATTGAAAATGAGTTGTGATTATAATCTAATGGGACTACTTCCTTGTATGGGTTCATCAACTGTCTTTGAAGGCAATTCTAAAACTAGAGTTTTGAAGTAGTTACATATCATAAAAATAAAAGTACAGACTGAAGCAGACTACTTTGAAGGATAATACTCACCTGGAAGTATAAATTTTGATATTTCTGTTTTTATTTTTATATAATAGAGTTCAGACATTTAAAAATAATAAAATACATTCAGTTACTAACACTAATATTTTTTTTTTCTAGGAAGGATCTTTGGAATTTATTTCCAAAACCAAATCCCAGAGTAATCTTTGGCAAATCATTTAGAGTCTCTAATCTATTATTGTTTCATTTAACAAAAAGATAATGATACACTCTAAATTACTAAATTGGTATAGTTCATACTATAAACTCATTGATTATGGACACAGTTGGGGTTAAACAATGTATAAAATCACATCATAGTTCCACAATGGAAAACTACCATAGATACAGTAATAGAATCCTCGCCCTACCAAATGGAGATAAGGGTAAGAGAATTTAGATTTGGGCTATCCATCTCTGGGAGAAATAAATGACTAAAAATCCTGAAAATAATCCAGGAAAGACTTGAATATCTTTTGGACATTCCTTAAAGACATACAGATGTTCTTTCCATTTGGTGGGCCAGATGACCTTTTCTTTGTTCATAAATATTTCAAACACAGTGAGTTTCTTCCTTCTCATGTTCTTGAAACAAGTGAAAATGCGGTTTTGTAATTACAGGCACAGAGAGCAAGCAGTTTATTTCTTCTTGTGTTATGAAAATTAACTTCTGTTTCTTCTTTAAAAATATCAGGTCTCTCTAGTAGTACCTCCTCATCAAGTGAGTTTGATTAATTACTGCTGCCATCTGCTGGTGATTAATTTAAACTTTAGAAAAAGCAGTGGCTAAGGCTCCAGCCAATATGATGCAAAATGCAAGTGTTATTAAGAGATAATTTTTAATACCCTGTGTGGTAAAGAAATGAGAAAACACATATTGATACAAACCCCCCAAAAGGAAGATTTCCCTTATACAACTCTATATTAAAAATCAGGGTCAAAGATTTTGATTCTCAAGCTATACCATCTGTTATGTGAATAAATTCTAACTTATCCTTCTACTAGATTGTAAAGTCCACGAGGAAAGGGATCCTAACTTATCAAAGCTGATATTTGCCTTAGAAGCTAGCACAGAGCTTTGTACATAGTAGCTACTTAATAAGTTAATGATGCAGTGTAGTATGATATCAAGAACACTGGTTTGGGAAGCAAAGGCAGTGAGTTCAAATCCTGCCTCTGGCACTTGTTACCTGTGAAACCATGGTTAAATCAGTTACCATCTCTGGGTCTTGGTTTCCTCCTTTATAATATGAAGGGCTTGGACTACTTGGCCTTTAAGGTTCCTTTTAATTCTATAATCCTATGAAATGCTTTTTGAAATAATAAATAGATTTATTCAACAATCCCTTATATTCAAAGACTAGGATTTGGGGAAGATACAAAAATAATAAAAGAGATGATCCCTTTTCCTCTTGGAGCTTATAATCCATTGGTGATAGGTAGGGAAAATGACACCTAAATAAATATGTAATGCTATACAATAAATACGCTATACTAAATAAATATACTATAAAAATTTTAAGAAAAAAACACATATGGTATACAAAATTCTATACAAGTTTAGATAAAGAAATGATCCTTCCTGATCGAAGGGGTCAGGGAAAGTTTCTTAGTGAAGATATGTGAGTTAGACCTTTAAGGATAGATAGGGTTTCAAAAGGGAATAATGGGATGGATAGAGGAGATTTAAGGTCCAAGGAATGATGTGTGCAAACCTAAAGATAAAACAAAATGCTGGACAGATGGAAAAGACTGATTTGGTCCAGTTTGTTTGGAGTGTAGAGGATGTAGTGGGAACTTGCAAGAGATAAATCTGGAAAGGAAGATCATAGAAAATTCTGAACGCAGGACAGTATGGTATAGTGGATTGGCAAGCGACCACTGAGTCAGGAACACCTGAGTTCAAATACCACCTTACATACTTACTAGCTGTGTGATCCTAAGTCCTTAAATTCTCTGTGCCTTGGTTTATTCTCTGTATTTCAGTGACCCATAAAGTCCTTCCTAGCTCCAAAGCTATGATCTTCTGAATGCCAAGCTAATGAGTTTGAACTTTATTTAATAGATAATAGGAAACTGATAAAGTATTATTTTTTATCAAGAAAGTGAAATATTGAACTCTATAAAAGAAAAACAGATCTAGGAATTGCGTACTCGGGGCAGAGCAGCTCCCCTCAGTCTACCTCTAAAAGCTCCTAATGTCCCACAAATAGCTTTTTGGTAGCAGACTTCAATGGGCTATTTCACTATTTTGCTGCTGACCACCTGTGCTTTTGAGGGTTTTTACTACCTGAGCACTTAGTACTTCTCCCTACATAGGCAAGGTAACATAGGGTTGGAGACATTCCCACCATCAATACTTTAGGACCTAGAAGTCAATCTCCCTAAACAACTTGACTAAAACATTCTTTCCAAAACACAAGTAGACCAATTTATATCTGGTTTAAAAGCTATAAAATATAAGATTCCAAAGCAAATTTCTCAGAATAGAAGTAGATATAACATGCAGCAAAACTGTACCAAGTAAATGAATTCATTTTCCAGACACTAATGTCTACCATCAAATACACAAGAAAACTTATTCTGCTTTTTCCTTAGTGTGGTTTGGTTACACATGGAAGCTCTCCATCTTTTTCAGTAGAGTATAGAATTATCCAAATCCTCTATTTCTTCAAAGTTTGCTTCAAAGAACATTATCACAAAATAGCTTGGAGCCCTAGGAACACTAGAACAGATAATTTCCATGAAGTCCATAGCCATAGGTAAAGGCTAAGATTTATGAGTAGATTTTTTTTTGTTGTTGTTGTGTCTAGGTCTGTGATTTTATGAGTATAGGAAATTCCAGATGTGGATACTCTTCTCGCTGAAGTTGACCAATAACAACTCTCTAACTTTGAGTCTTTGAGAATTGCCTGGGGGGCACAGAGAGGGCATATGGAATTTTTTCCTGGCAGCACAGCTAGTCTGTGTCAGAGAAAGGATTTGAACCCTGGTCTTTCTGATGCCAAGGCAATGTTCCCTTCACTAAATTACACCAGCTCTCACAAAATATGCTGCATTTGTTGACTATGACAAATCCTGTTAGAAGCGGTGGTTTCTCTCTCACATCTGGATAACTATGCTTAACCTGGTTGGCATGCAAGGTATTTGAAACATTTCTTTCAGTCACCTTTCAAGAGACTGTTAGGCACATTTGGATTAGAATAGAATGCTACCTGGGCACCACCAACAGCATATTTGTGAAATTAGAAATTTAAGATTTCATGGGGGCCCTGAGAGATTATTTTAGTGTATTCCTCAGCTTTCAGGGAGACCTACTTTTTAATTTTCTTTAAATAAGGATAGGGCCTGGACTTTTGATTTTATTGGCATAGGGAACTCCCAGGTGAGGGAAGTTCTTTTCTTAATGTAGGCTAGTACTTTCTCCACAACTTAAACTCTTAGAGAGAGTTGCCTAGAGCAGAGCAGAGGTGTCAAATGGGCAGCCTGTATTTGGAACCACATTTACCAAAATAAATAAAAATAATATAGATAATGTTAATATGTAATTTTCTAGGTCAGTATATAGCCCCAGGGATCCTTACCTGGTTTATTGGCTCACTTTTCTTTTTGAGTCAGATACCACTGACCTAGAGCTCTGAAAAGTTCACTGATTTGCCAAGTGTATATCATAGGGCAGGATTTGAGCTTAAGTCTTCCAGGCTTTGAGGCCAGCTATCCACCCACCACACTATAGTGTCTTCCAATGAAAATTTATTTTTAAAAAAAGAATTAGAGGTAACCCATTTTGATGTTTCCCAGTGCTCACTCAAAAATTCCTTCTCAGAGCCAACCTAAATCCTGCATAATAAACAATGAGCAGAGTAGGTATCTCATCCTTGCTCTGGTGTCTTCCCACAAATGATTTCAACTTTTTAAGAACTTTAGTATATAGGCAGGAGCTAGATTTCTGTGCACTGAGGCCCCCTTATTAAGTCTAACTTTCAAGCAACACCTGTTCGTAAATGAAAATTTTGGATCTAGGTGCAGATATTTTAATTTTCTTTCTTTTGCTACTGTAATAGTGACCAAACTAATTTTGAATTCTTTTCTTTGCAACCCTTACCGTTTGGCTATACCTTTGTGGGTGTGGTTATTAATATCTCACTTTCCCATATCTTCCTAAGGCCTTTAACACCTTCTCAAGTGCTATTAGACACCATACACTTTAATAGGAACCTTTATTCTGTGAGGTAGACAGATCCTTGTCCTAGAGCTTTGCAACTGATTTGGGGGCATGGAGTTACTTTGTGAGATAAGTAATTCTAGCTAAGAAATAAGAACCATGTGCAAGAAAGTAGCCCAGGTCGGAAATCCTATTAGCGTATTTTTGTGTACTTAAAAAAATGGATTGTCCTCCAAATAGCTTTCTTAATAATAGCTTCTTTTGTTTGCTTAAACCCAAGAATTTTGCCCATATTAGCAAAGCGTGACTTGTTAACTCTATTCCTTCTCATTTAGCAGGAATGAGACGATTTCCTAAAAAGCCTTGAAGTGATTTATCATGTTTAGGATCAGCCAGTTACACAAATTCACTTTACAGCTCCCAGAACAAAGAGATAGCATCAGTGCTTATTAAAACCAGGCAAGGCTTTCTATTACAGCTGCATATTAAGGAGGAAAATATCATGGTTATTGCTTTTTGGTACAACATTTTTCTATTTATGTTATATTCTATAAACCTATTCTAAAATAGTGCACAGAGTTTTTGGAAGGGTTTTCTTTTTTCTTTTAAAGATTAGAGATTGGGGTACATGGGGAAGAGTTCCCAAATGGGCTCCATTTTCATTTCTGACATTGCTATTTTGGAGTATGGGGATATGCCCACTTAGGAAGGACATGCGATTTTGCCAGTGTGGGAAACTCCTTCCACCAACAAAGATGACAACCTGTCCATAAGTTATGGTCTTAGAGAGAGCTGCCTGAGGCTTAGCAAGGTTGTGACTTTGCCTGTGGTCACATAGCTAGTGGCAGAGGTGGGATATGAACATGCCTTCCTGACTCATTCTACCCATTCTGCCACACTCTTTTGTGGATAAAACATGATGAAAAATTAGTGTTTGGACCATTCTGTTGTTTTATAGAGGAATTCCATCCTCTCCTTCCCCCCTACCCAGGTCCTTCTGGGAATATTAGTTACTTATTACTATGACTTTAGTTTATCTACAGTATTACAAAATTTAACCCACAATATTGATAAAGTTGTTCATAGGAGGCATAAGCAATAAAGTCTCACACATTCTACTTTATACTCAGTCATCAGTTTGCCCCGTGGAATTTTCTTCTCTTGGGAGGCCAAAATATTCCTTTCCTGATCCTACCATAATTTACAACACCCTTCAAAAGAATTTTTTCTTCCTTTTTTAAAAAAATATGTGGCACATAGCCACTAAAAACACTTCAAAAGAATGAAGTTCACAAGTGGTATTTTTTTTTCACCTGAAAAACAAAAGATTCACAACCACAAACTCCATATAAATCTCCCCATTTACGGGGGGCGGGGTGTGATATTTTGAGAATGTAATTTGGAATGTCATCTCTCTTGAACATTCATTGCTACATGTAAGTTTTTAGAAAGCAATACTAAATTATAGCTCTAGTAATAATAATAGCAGCTTGCATTTATAAAGTACTTACTATGTGTCATACATTGTGCTAGGCACATTAAAATTATTGTCTCATTCTCACAACAACCCAGGGAGGTAGGTTCTGTTATTATCCCCATTTTACAGATGGGGAAACTGAGGCAAACAATAGTTAAGTGACTTGCCAAAAGTCACACAGCTAGTTAGTCTCTGAGGTTAAATTAGAACTAGGGTCTTCCTGACTCTAGGCCTGATACTCTATCTGTGGTACTACCTAGCTGCCCCATAATAGTTTCTCTCTTTGAATAGCCCCTTTCCTAGGTTTTAGCTTTTCTTCTACTTACCTTTATTTCCTTAAATACAAAGATACCCCACATTGCAGCTACAAGTCCTGGGCCCTGAAAGAATGATAGATAAATATTGACATTAGATCATTTCTTTAGGCTGGGCTGATACAGAGCCAACTGAAGTGATGAATTAAATGGTTGGATAATTCAAATGAAAAAGAATTTCCCCTTTCAAATATTCAGATAACTGAAGGAAATATCCATTCCTTTTTTAAAGTTGTCACTGAGAAAAGTGACCTATTTCTGCATTTTACTTTGCAGAAATAATTTTGGTTTTCTTGGACACCCCCTGTAATTGATCAATGGTATTGCTTCAATCAATTCAATAAACAGTTATTTGGCCAGCTAGGTGGCAAAGTGGATAGAATGCTAGGCCTGAAGTCAGGAAGCTTTATATTTCTGAGTTCAATCTGTACTCAGACACCATGTGACCCTGGGCAAGTCATTTACCCCTATTTGCCTCAGACCCTCAACTGTAAAATGAGCTGGAGAAGGAAATGACAAACCACTCCAGTATTTTGGCCAACAACAACAACAACAACAGAAATGTGCCAGGCACTGTGCCAAGTGATGAGAGGAGGGTGAGTTCAGGTAAATTAGAAGCAGGTCCCAGTTTGCTAAGAGAGAAAACTAGAGATGACAGTAGAGGAGCAAAAAAATGAAGATAGCAAGGAGAAAGTAAGTCTGCAGGACAAAGGATAAAATGAGACACGGAAAAGGGATGAGTCTGTGATATGAAAACTACCAGATAAAGATAAAGGGGGGACCAGACCTGTGATTTCACTGGCTAATAAGGCATTCCCTGGTGAGGAAACTCCCATCTAGCATTGCAGGTCCAGCCTGGCACCTTCTCTGAAGGTTACTGTCCTAGAGAGTTGCTTGGAGGCACCAAGGAATGAAGTGACTTACCTGGGATCAAACAGTTAGTACTGCTTAGAAGAGGAACTTAAATTCACATCTTCCTATAAGCATATAGGCCAATAACCTGACTGGAAGTTTGCCTCAGAACTCAGAAACTCTGGGTTTCTGAATGTTAAGTTGCTTTATTAATGCACATTGTGATTTTCTTAGACTTATGATTACTATGTTGAAACAAAATGACCTGTCCTAAATCTGATTTATCATCATCAATCATAATCATAGAAGCAGTTTCTATAGTACTTTAAAAATACCATCTCATGTTAGCCTCACAGCAACATTGTAAGGTAAGTGATATTATTATCCTCATTTTACTGATGAGGATAATTGGGGCTGAAAAAGGTTAAATGACTTACCCAGGGTCACATAGCTACGAGGTATCTGCTTGAAGATTTGATAGGTCTTCCTGGCTCCAAATTGGGAACTTAGCCTTGGGAATGCTTTGCTGCTGACTCTATTTATATGAAATACTGGGTAATTTATGTGATGTACTGGGTAATGTTTTATATTCCTCCCTCTCCCCCTTCCTTCCACCCTGCCATTTTGTACAGAGAAGTGAGGTGGGAGTAACAAAAGAAAGGTCTTAGGCAGTCCCCATCCTTGGGTAGGACCTGGTATCTCTGAAATAGAGCAGCTTGCTTGACAACTTCCCCTCTAAAGGGGAGAGGATCAATACCATCACAGAAATAGAATGAAGGGAAGTGATACAGTCACAGATGTCACAAAAGAACTTTAATGCTTGATGGTCTTCAGGTCATGACAAAAGGAGGCATGTTCTTGTAAGAGGTTACTATTCAGATTTGAGGCATTTTTATGCCAATCTCTTGCTAGTTTGATGGGAAAGACTCCTGGGTTTGCCTTAATTCCGTGCATTAGGGAAGCAGAAACTTGAGACCAGAGTCAAGCACAGAATTGCCCCACAGAGTAACAGGGGCGGGGGGGGGGGAAGGGGCCAATGAATGGGAGAAATTGGGAAACTGTTCTCCTGTTAAAAAAAAATCAAGCTTCCTTTTGAGCTGAGTCCTTGGTAACCCATGATGGCAGAAGGAGGACAGGGGCCTTCACTCTGTACTAAGTATAAGAAAACTGGAAGATCAGAAGGAATGTGGGTCATGATGAGCTTTAAATGCCCAACAGAGGAATTGCTATTTGAGTCTAGTGCTAATACAGAGCCATTGGAATTCATTGAGTATGAGAATGGTGATACAGTGAAGCTTATACTTAAGATATACTTTGGCAACTGGATAGAGGATAGATTGGAGAAAGGGAGAAATTTGGGATAGGGAGACCAATTACAAACCTAGTTCAGTCAAAAGTGATGAGGACCTGAACTAGGGTGTTGGCTTTGTGCTTGGTGAGGAGGGGATATATTCACTAGGGTTGCTGTAGGAATAGAGATCACAAGATCTGACAACTGATTTACATATGAGTGAGACTGAAGGGTTGAGATTTGCAAATCTGGAAGGATGGTGATGCCCTTGACAAGAATATAGAAGTTTGGAAGAGAGGTAGATCAGGGAGGGGAAGATAATGAGTTCTGTTCTGGATATATTGAATTTTAGATACCTATAGGACTATAGGAAGTGGCACCTTAACTGAACTTTGAAGGAACCTATGGATTCTAAGAGGCAGAAATGAGGAAGAATATTCCAGGCACAGAGATGGTGCAAGGGGATAGGTTAGAATGTTGTGTACAAATAACAGCAAGAGGGCAAGTTTGTCCAAAATATAGAATGTATGAAGGGGAAGAAATGTGAAAATATCTTGTGTGAAATGTGAAAATGTGAAATGTGAAAAAAGTCTTGAGAGAGAGGCTGGAGCTAGACTGTAAAATGGTTTATATGCTAAGCAAAGGGATTTGTATTTTATCCTAGAGGCAATAAAGTCCCACTCTAGCTTATTGAGCTGGGAGTGATACAGTCCAGCCTGTGCTTTAAGATTATTTTGTTAGTTCTGTGCAGGGTGAATTTGGAGATGAGAAAGACAGGAAACAAGGAGTCTGTAGTATAATTTAGGAGGGAGGTGATGAAGGTTTAAATTATAGTTATTTCACTTGTGAGTGGAGATAAAGTTATGGATGTGAGAGATGTTTTAGGGGGAGAATCAGGAAGACTTGTCCTTGAAAATATACAGAACAGACCTACTCAAATTTGATATATTCAGAGGAAGGCAAAAGGAGTTTATAAGCCTGATTAGAGTGATATTTACTAGAATTATAAACCTGAATGACATCATCACAGATTATTTGAATATCTGTTTGCAGCAAAAATTAAGACTGAATTTTAAAATAAGAATTCAGGAGGAAAAATGAATTTACTTACTGCAGTGATTATTGGAAAACTGATCACAGCACTTAGAGAGTGATTAGCTATGAACCAGCAGCAACTAGCTATTGCCCAAAGTACTCCAGAAAAAAACCCTGAAATGTAACAAGACAACAGAAATTATTATACTCTACCTCGCCTCCCATATCTACCACTTTATTTGCTGTCAGCACTATTGGCTTGGTTTTTGAGTCAGAATTATAGTTCTTTGGGAATGCAAATGATCCTGCTTCCCTACTCTTTTACCAGCTGACTGAGGGTATAATTTTCAGCTACTCTATATGGACATGGGGTATTACTGGATTTAAGAGAAAGGAACATTATTGGGCTATACCATGAATATTATAAAGAAAGAAGGATTCTAGGCAATTTCATGAGAAGTATGCTAAAGCCAAAGAAGACAGGGAATATACTATTTATTTATTTGATCCAGACCTGCAATTTCAGCAATGTGGGGGTCTCCTTGGGGCAGCTAAGTAGTGCAGTGAATAGAGTACTGGCCCTGGAGTCAGGAGGACCTGAGTTCAAATCCAGCCTCAGACACTTGACACAAAAACTAGCCATGTGACTTTGGGCAAGTCACTTAACCCCAACTGCCCTCCAAAAAGCAAAAATAAATATGGGGGGATCCTGGTTTGGAACCCCACCATTCCACTGATGGAGATCACCAATTCACTGGAGTCTTAGAGAACTGGTGGCAAACTCAAAGGTGGGGCCACTAATCCATATGTACCTCAGGATCCCTGTGGCTTCATGGTGACAATTTTAAAATATAATGTAATCTTTGTTATATGTTTATATATATTCTGTTAAACATTTCCCAATTACATTTGAGTCTGGTTCACAGTCAGGAGTGTTGTGGGTTTGCCACTTCTGACTTTGGAAAATTAGAGTCTTAGGGAATTGCCAAGGGGGCACTGAGAGGTCTTACAGACAATGTATGTCAGAGGTAAGACTTAAACTCAACTTTCCCATAGCATGAGTCTGTCTGCTGTCCTTTGGTGCCATGCTGCTTCTCAACCATGTAATTCACATGAGAAAAACCCAACACTTACATTTCCTGGAAAAAAGGACTGAGGGACCTATGTTAACTGGTCAATATCCATTCGGGTAAAGAGCTTTTGCTAAAGTGAATGGAATACACCCTTGGAATTTTTATCTCTATGTATTTCTGTTCCCTACTCTTCTTATCGCTTCTTAAAATGAAGCAAGCATTGGGCAGAGAACATAGTGAGGATCTGGGTTCTAATTGTGGCTCTGTCTTGTCTGTGGGACTTTACTAAGCCACAACTTCTCTGGGCTTCACTTTCTTCCTCTATAGCAGGTAGGGATTGGACTAGATGATTTGCAAAGTCCCTTCTGACTAAATCTGAAATAAATAATGCTGTTTCCCCAAGCATATGACTAATTAAATCAACATCATCATTATCCCATACTTTTCTTCTACTTCAATGCATTTCAGCATATTCTAGATTTTATAATTTTAAAGGAAATTGTGAAACAATATTATGGAATTTTAGAACTTTCCAGTTATTCAACATATTCTTGATTTTGTTTTTTAATAGAAATGATTAAATAAATAAAAATAAAATTCTATTTTAGAATTAGAAAAGACCTCAGAAAATAGTATAGATATGGTTTAACCTAGACTTTAGCAAAGGGTTTGATAAAGTTTCTCATGCTATTCTTATTGACAAGATGGAGAATTGGGAAATGCAAGTTGGAAATTGTGTTCAATCGATATAATCAGATTTTATTTTTAGCTATCTGCTATGAATTACTAAACTTGAATTAAGCAAGCTTTTATTAGTAAGTTGTTAGAGTTTAATTTTTCCACTCTTCTGAGCCTAAATTCCTTGTTTTGTAAGATGGTCCCTTTTCTGTTTGAGTTAAAGTTCCCTTTTTTGTATTTAAGTTAATCTCTCATTTAGACTCTTGAAAATTTACAAAACACTCAATGATACTCTCATAATCTAAAAATGAGTTGCTTCATTAATCGTAGACATGTTGAACCAATGAGAAAGTGAGCTTTAGTTTAATTAAAGTCACATGGAATTGGGAATTCCCATAGCTCTAATGTTACAAATTGACCTACTCCCCTATTCATGTTATACTTCTTTATTCCTGTAAATTCTTTGAATATGCATTAATATCATGAATGTATTAATCTAACAAATATGCATTTTGATTGGTTCCTCTTTATTGACTATAAAAATGTACTCTTTAAATCCTTTGGCTATTGAGGAGCCTTGGATGCCCCCTCTTTTTTTTTTTTTGATAATTGCTAGCCTTGCTAATAAATTGATCATGCTCAGAAATCCGTACCTCCGTTTCTCTTTATCATAGATTTTTATCTTGACACAACAATGGAATAGACATCTCTCTTGAAGTACATTTAAATGGATTTGGAACTGAGGGAGTAATTGCACACTGGATATTAATTTGGAAGAAGGCCTATGGGGAAGTGTCTCTCTTGGGGTGTGACCCTCTGGTATTTAATATTTTAAATCACTGACTTGGATAAAAATGCAGATGATTATACTTATTAAACTTACAGATAAAACAAAGCTGAAAGGGATAACTAACAGAATTGGACTACAAAAATATTTTACAGAGAAGAATATAGTCTATATAGATAGCCATTCCAGGATAGCAAGAGAAGGCTCCTAACATGGAAGAGTGATTACACTTATGCTGCCTGGGTCCCAGAGTGCAGAATTAATAGCAATGGATGGTTTGATACAGTGAAAAACTTCTTAATAATTAAGGCTATTCAAAAGTAGAATGAGATATCAAAAGGGCTGGAAGGTTGCTTTGGGGATACATTGTAGTGGGAATTCTTATTCAGGTATATGGTGATCTCAGAGGCCCCTTCTAGCTCAGAGTTCTGTGACTTCCATGCTGTAAGCAAGGCAATTTAGTTTTTTAATGAATTCTTTAGATACTCAAGGGTATGGTAAAGAAAATCACTTGTTCCTATGAACTTCACTTATAAAAATCAAAGGTAATAAGCAGCTTAATGTTAATAATCATAGGAGTCTAGTAAAGAAATAGTCTGCCTTCAGTGTCATTAAGGGCTAGAACTACCTGGTAAAATTTATAAATTGCACGTGCATGTCATATCATTGAATGCTAGCTTTCAAAGTTTCTGAGCACATTATGTCAAATTTTAGATAGTCAAAACATGAAAACAAGCATATTTTCAAAGGAAAGCAGACTCTGAAGGGATGCTTTTGTTTGAAGCAAAAGGCATATAAACTAAAATGGTTAGATAAAGTTTATATATATGTATATGTATACATATATATGTGTGTATGTATACACACACACACACAGACTCATATATCTCATACACACAGAATTGAAACCTTGGGACTAAATATTCATACCTGGTAATATTGCTTGAGGATAAACTTTGGGATTATTTTTCATGATCATGCAGTAGGCCAGGAAGTAGAGAGTGCTTGTAATAAAGATACCACTGAAATGTGCAAAGACATAGTCCAAATCTGAAAAATATAAATATTAAAGTCATAAAAATGTTATATTTAAATAACTATTATATACTAATTGAATGTAAAATATGTGAAAAGTTCTAATATGTAGACCCGGATGGAGATGGAAAGAGATCCAGAGAAGTGAGAGGAATTAATTGTCTCATCCTGGACTTTTAACATCTTTTTTTAAAATACAAGAATATAGGTATGAGTTATTCTCATTGCCTATGCAACTATAGTACCACATTTGAACAAGTACAGATAATCATGAAAGATGTTTTTATTAATTTATACATTTTATTTTGAAACACAAATCACTTCCCAACAAATAATCTACCACAGAACTGTACAAAAAAATCACAAAAACAAAAACTATCAAGCAAAACTGTTGCAAATAGTAGTAACTGTTAGTTTATGGAACTTTCCATTTTTGTAGTTTACAAGTTTTAATAGAAGGAATGATGAGTGTTCATTACATTTCAGTTTTGTAGGTCTTTAGTGGCATTGTCATTCACAATATTGTAGTGACTGTGTATGTATTTTTCTTTTGGTTCTATTTTCTTAGCTTTACATCAGATACTTCTCTTAATTTATTATGGTGCCAGTGATATTTCATACATTCATATGCCACAGTTTGTTCATATGCTCTTTAGTAGCTAGGTACATAACTTATTTATAGGTTTTTGTTGTTAGGCATACTGCTACTGTGAATATTTGTTATCTTTTTTTTCGATATAAGCAAGTAAATTTATGGTAAAGACCAAGGATAAAAAGAAAAGATTTTGTAATTTCATACTGTCAGATTAATCAGTCCATTTGGTGACTATGGCACCCAAAGACAAACAACCACCAAATAACCCCTGGATACATGCCAAGGGAATGTTTTAGTGTATCAGATTAGAAAATCAGTCTTCTTTCATGTTTTATTGTGTCCAAATGATAATATATGAGAATTGGTCAGATACGGTCAACTTTACAAGCTTGACCAAATTACTGAAGAGAAAATGATATAATCCAGGCTTTACAATGGAATCCAGGATATTATCTGGAAGGTCACATAAATGATTCAGTAAAGAAATCTTGCCTTTACTAATAAAAGACAACCATAATATTTGGGGTTAATAAAGTACTTCACATATATAATCTCTTTGATGCTTACCTCAACCCTAAGAGGTAAGTTAAAACATTCATTACCACCACTGTTTTGCAGATGAGCTTATTCAGGCTCAGAGATGTGAAGGGTCAAACTAGTATCAAAGGCAGGATAGTAAAATTGATACTCTATTACCCTATCTTGCATCCTAGTTAGGAAAATGAAATTAATTAAACTTGATTTTCATTATCCTACATGAGAATGAACAGAGAAAACACATTTTTGGGAGGAATTCAAGATGGTGGAATGAGAGGTAGTATAGGCTCAGCAGTCCCCTTATTATCTCAAAGAAAGACACCTAATACTATAATAAGAAAAGCAACAAGAATAGGGGAAAATAATAGCAAATTGCTAACTCTTACAGTAAAAATAACATACCATGCATACGTCACTAGCATACTTCTCCTGGCACCCTCAAGCTTTCCTTTTATAGCCTAGAATGTGGCTTCATTGATTTGGGGCCAGAACTTTTTGTCCATCTAGCTGTGGTAGTGTTAAATATCAGTTTTTGGAATTAGTTCCTTAACAAGGGAACTGCCAGGGTAGAGACCCAAGAATTGACTGGACCTAAATCCCAAGGCACAGGAAAGGTATTTTAGGTGGAAGAATTCAGGTGGTGAAGAATTGGAAGAATTAAGGATAGGAATTGGATCTCTGATTTCATAAGTATATGCACCTTCCAGGAGAGGAAACTCCCTCTGCAGGTTAGCACCTTCTGTGCCTTGAGAAAGCTGTCTGAAAGCACCAACAGGTTAAGTAACATGCCCAGGGTCACAGAACCAGGATATGTAAGAGGAACACTTGCATGACTTTTTGGAAAATGAAGCCAACTCTTTGTCCACAGTAAGCCATATTGACTCAAAAAGAATTGAGAACAGGTTAAAGAACTAAGGATAGAAACTATAGATCTCAAGGGAGTATTGAACTTCTTACTAGAAAGGAGAGAATTTAGATCAAGTAACAGAAATACTCTCTAAAATAGTAGGCTCTTCAAAAAGAAAAGAAAATCTCCAAACTGAAATCCAAAAATGTAGAGGCAGAAGAAAAAAAAATCACCAAACAAAATAAAAAGACAGTAAGATTAGAACATATAAGAGCTCAGAAAAAGAATGCTGAAGGTTAAAGAGTCTAAGAATCATATCTTCCCCCCAGCCAAAGAAAACCCACAATAAAAACTTTGATTACTATATTTCAGTAAGTCAATGAAATTAAAAAGGGTAAGTAACTTGCTCTGGTCATATTGTTGTTCTTCTTAGTTTTTGAAGAGGATCAATGACATGATGGGTGATGTCTTGATTTGGGAGTTAATTGGATTTAAGTCAAGCAGAGTTGCACAAAGTTATCAGCCTCACTCCTCTCTTCCAGAGTCATTGAGGTTTAGTGGCAAGACAGAAGTCAGGATGACTAGCAATGACTCCAAGTGCAGTGGATTACCTTGGAGTCTTTGATGTCTGACCAAGTTCTAAGCAGCCCACTGTGCCTTCTTAAGCTACCTTCATGGCCATTGGAACAATGTTCTCATCTGGTCATTCTATAGAGAAAGTCTTCAGATGCTTGGGATAGACATTACCCTAACTCACCAATGGCCTGTCAGTTACTTTCAACCTGGTTTAACCTATCTGCCAGATTTTTTTTTTAAATCTGGATGTTGCTGTTGTGCATGCTACAGCTTCTTGGAGCCATCGGTGAGAGTTGGGTGCAAGGGGGACAGCAAAGGTGGATAAGCAGTCCTACAAAAGCCCTCACATCAGACCCTGAACACCCCAGTCACCCCTCTGGTTATATAGATTGTAAGTAGCGTAGGCAGAATTAGAATCCAGCTATCTCATGACTTCCAGGTACTCAACTGACTCCTGGAGTCTTCTATTGCCTTCAAAGTAGTGACACCTGGGGGTGGGGGAGGTGAAGGGAGAGGGAGAGAGACAGAGACACCAAGAGAGACAGACAGACAGAGAGAGAGAGAGAGAGAGAGAGAGAGAGAGAGAGAGAGAGAGAGAGAGAGAGAGTGCAGCTCTAAGTATTGTTTTATTTACTCTTATGATTAGCTATTTTAGTTTATTATCATTGAGTGCAAAGCCCCAGTTAGTTCATCCAAAAGGTGAAATAAGAGAATTCATGTAATCTTACCATATTGACTAGACCCTGCATATATGCTGTCATTCCTTTTGCCATGGTCCTTGATATAAATTATTGGCACAAAACTGCATCCATAGAGTATTCCAGATACAACTGCCAGAACACAGCCTCTTGAAAAAAAAATTTCCTATTATGCAATGGTATTTTTGAAATGCACAGATGTGGGATAATAAGTTTGGTATGCTGCAGTATATAAGTCACAAGCAAATCAATACAAAGTATAACCTCTATGCCAAGCTGTATGATTGGCAATAGAGCAAAACCCTGCTTTGTCAAAGGTACACCAAGATATTTAAAAATACACCTGTCATTCTTCTCCTATCATGAAGACCAGCCATAGAAATGGAAAATTTTCAGAAAATTAGACAATTTCTTTGACACTTAAGTATTCAAATATAGTTTTGTTACCAAATTTCATAGTCAGATTCTTTGCCCTAAGTAATTCAGAGACGGGTTGGAGAAAATGTCCCTCCATTAAGAGTGGAACATTATGACTAATAAGTAGTACCCATACAATTGATCAAAGAGATATTGCCATGAAAGAATGATGTCTTAAGTGGAAATCTGGTAGGAGCAAAACTGTCTTTCTCCCTGATAGCTTATATGGTTCTCTCCATCAGATCATTAATAGACCTCATCTATGCTGTGCTTACTCTGATTTTTCAGCCTCTTCCCCCCCCCCACCCCCCCGCCCCATTCATGTCATGATTTTGGCCCAGCTCTCTGGATTTACCGACATGATAAATTCTTTATTTGAACCATGGAATGCCATTTAAATTTTCCTTCTGGACTATGGCTAAGGCCATACCCTTACTATTTTCCCCCTAGGTCTCTCAAAAAAGACCAATTAATTGTCACTAATCATTGGAGTTAATGGGTCTTATTTTCTAGGGACTGTGATACCTTGGATTACAAATCATAGTTTGCTGAGCTGGTCATTCACTGAGATAAACCCTAAAATTACTTTATAGATTAAAGATTGAGTAAAGTTAGACTTGAAAGTACCAGGATTAAATGTTGAACATTGGTGAAGTAGACAAAGCACTGAAGCTGGAGTCAGGAAGACCTGACTTCAAATTTATCCTCAGATACTTTTTAACTGTGTATTTGTGTTCCTGACAAGTCACTCAACCTATCTGCCTTAGTTTTCTCAGCTGCAAAATCAAGATAATAATAGAACCTACTTTAGAGGATTGTTGTGAGAAAAAAAAGTAATATGTATAAAGTACTTTGAAAACCCTACAGTTTTTTTTTTTGTTTGTTTCAAGACAACTTTATAAGGGGGGGGTAGGGGTCACCTCATCACCTTCCCCTACTCTCCCCCCAAATCTCCCTAAGCACAGCATTAGAGCTATAAAAGCTTTAATGTAAAAAGGAGTTAGGTCGGGGTGGTTAGGTGGTACAGTGAACAGAGCACCAGCCCTGGAGTCAGGAGGACCTGAGTTCAAATCCGGCCTCAGACACTTACACACACATAAAAAAACAAACAACAAAACTAGCTGTGCGACCTTGGGCAAGTCACTTACCCCAATTGCCCTCCAAAAAAAAAAAAAAAAGCAAAAAACCACCAAAAAAACAGCTAGGTGTTATAGGGGATAGAGTGCAGGTCTAGAATTTGGAAGATCTGAATTAAAATCCTCAGACACTTAATAGTTATATGCTCCTGGGAAAATAACATATTCTCTCAGCCTCATTTTACTCAACTGTAAAGTGAGAGTAATCTACTTCCCAGCCTTATTGTGAGGATCTTACAAGATAATTTTTGTAAAGTGCTTAGCATAGTACCTACCTGACATATAGTAGTCACTATGGGAATGGTAGCTATTATCACTAATTATCATTATCCTGATTGTCATTAACTCAAATAACTTAAAATCTAGCACTTATTTTGCTGTAGCATGTGGGCCCAAAGACTTTAGATTCTATTCAGTCTTTGTCACCAACAAACTGTGTGACCTTAGACAACTTACTTAACTTTTGGGGGCCTGTTTCTTCATCTCCAATATAAAGGGGGTTGGACCTGATCGATTTTAAGGCCAATCCTACTGCTTAGATCCCATGATTTTATAAAGCTTTGGAGAGTAGAAGATTGAATAGCAGTTCAAGAGCTCCAGGGACTTTTTGGTTGAACCCACTGATTCTAGAACTTAAAGAAAGATCATTTCAACCGTATTATTTTGTGGATGAAGAATTAAGACTGAAAGAGGTTAGGTAACCTTGTTCAAAATCAAATAGCGAATCAGTGGCAACAAAATTTGAAGCCTGGATCTTGGCTATCAAATCCAGCACTCCATTCACTCTGTTGTTCTATCTTAGATGTGCCCAAGTCAATTCTGAGGCACCATGTTCAAAGTGTGACATAGTATAATGGTGAGGAAAGAAAATAGTTCCTTACATTATTCTATTTTGTAATTGAGAAAGGTTTTTGGTCCACAAATAATCCAGGCCATTAGTCTGAGTAGAGTTGATTGCCTATTAAAAGAAGAAACAAAAAAATGAAGAAAGCATTTTTGATAGTCATCTGTTTGAAATTCATATTTGATAAGTCCTGGTGGTGGAGACAAACAAAGGGTGGGTGGGAGGGGATGGAGGGCCAGCATGATACAGTGGAAATGAACCTAGGATCTAGAGTCAGAAGATGCAAGCTCATATGTGTTACTCACTACTTGTGTGACATTAAGGCAAGTCAATTAACTTCTCTGTTCTCAGTTTCCTCATCTGAAATTAGGGATTGGCCATTTTACCTCTGCAGTCCCTTCTTCTAGCTCAGAAACTATGAAATGTTATACATACTTCTTTAGTTTTTAAAATCTCTTTCATACATGTATATGAAAATTCTAGTTCCATGACCTATTCTAACTGTGTGAATATAAGATCATATATTAGAATGGAAAGGGACCTCAGAGGCAATTCAATCAATGCCTCTTTTGACATCAAAGCAACTAAAGCCCAGTGTGGTCAAATGGCTTAGCTGCTATCAGAGTATTTCTTGGTAACCACTCTCCTCTCCCAGCTCAGATTCTCACCCTCTCCAGACTTCCCCAACATATTCTTCCAATCTTTAAGCTCCCATTTAAGTGTTATTTTCCCTCATCAGAATGTAAGCTCCTTAAAGGCAGGGAATGTCTTTTCATTTTTTTATAATTGTATTTATGTTACCAGCAAGGCACAAAGTAGGCCTTTAATAAATGCATTTAATAAATGCTTGTTGACTTGACTGTATGAATTATTCCTGATCTGTGGTCTTATTTCATTTTTTTCATTGATCACATTGTATCTGTGGTGTGTGGTTGGTTTGAGAATGATCAAAAGGTTTGGCAAATGCTTTGCCTGAGTTTCTTTGGTATAACTGTTTTAATTGAGTTGTCAGCATCAATTAAACTTAGTTCTTTGTCCAATTTTGTTAAATTCTAATAAGAGCTACTTTTAGAAAATTAGGATTAAGGGGAAATTATAACTGCTCAGGGAGGGGCATATGGATTCAGCATAGTTATTACATAAGTTAATTAAATAAAACCAGATAAATCAGGGATAACTCTTAATAGATTCATTTGTTATGATTAAGTTTATGTTTCTACTGTCCACTCTAATTATCCATCTCTTTTAGATAAAGTCTTTTTAATTTTACAGGTTTGCTAAATGGTTGGAAACTAATTTGAAAATCATTGTATAAGACATCCTCCCTGGAAAAAAAAGAGGTACAAAAGCTCACTGAAGAAAATAATTCTTTAAAAATTACAATTTGGTAAGTGTAAGTTAATGACTCCACAAAACATCAAGAAACAATAAAACAAAGTCAAAAATGAAAAAAAAATAGAAGAAAATGTGAAAAAGTTTATCTCATTAGATAAACAACTGATCTAGAAAATAGATTTGGAATAATTAAAAAATTATTGGATTACCTGAAAGCCATGATCAAAAGAAGAGCTTACTTGTTTCAAGAAATTATCAAGGAAAACAGCCTCAATTTCCTAGACCCAGGGGGTAAAATAGAAATGGAAAGAATCTACCAATCACCTCCTCAATGAGATCCCAAAATCAAAACTTCCAGGAATATTATAGTCAAATTCTAGTGCTATCATGTCAAGGAGAAAATATTACAAATAGCAAGAAAAAAGCAATTCAAATATTATGGAGTCTTAGGATCATAGCTTCTGTATTAAAGGAGTGGAGGGCTTGGACTACAATATTCAGAAGGCGATGGAGCTAGGATTACAGCCAAGAATAATCCATTCAGCAAAACTGGGTATAATCCTTTAAGGGAAAATGGATATTAAATGAAATAGAGAACTTTCAAGCATTCCTCATGAAAAGACAAGAGCTGAATAGAAAATGTGACTTTCCAATATAAGACTTAAGAGAAACATTAAAAAGGTAAACAAGAGAAAATATAAGAGTCTCAATAAGATTTAACTGTCTATATTTCTATAATAGAAGATGATACTTGTAACTTCTGAGAACTTTATCATTATAAAAAGTATGTATAGGCAGAGGGCACAGGTGTAATTTGTCTATGATGGCACAATCCACCCAACAAATTAAGAGGTGAGAAAGAGAGATGTACTGAAATATCCCTTTAGAACATAGGGGTTGTTTGGTGGTCATAAAATTGAAAGTAAGGAAACCATTGAACTGATTAACAAAACTAGGAGTTGGTTTTATTAAAAGAACAATAACAACAACAGAATAAAGCATTAATCTGATTTTAAAAAAGAATCAACTTCTCAGTATAAAAAATGAAAAGAGTGAATGAACCGATAAAGAAGATAAAATTAAAACAATAATTAGAAGATATTCGACCAATTATATGCCGATAAATCTGACAATCAGAGATTAATGGATCAATATTTACAAAAAAATAAATTGTCCAGATTAACAGAAGATGAATTAGAATACTTAAATAACCCTGCCTTAGAAAAAGAAATTGAAAAAAACCATCAATGAGTTCACCCCACCCCCGCAAAAAAAATATCTTTAGGACCAAATGGATTCACAAATGAATTTAAATGAAACATTTAAAGAACAATTAATTTTAACATAAATTAATTATCTGGAAAAATAGTCAAAGAAGGAGTTTTAGCAAATCCCTTTATGACACAAATAGAGTTTTGACACTTAAACCAGAAAGGAAAAAAAAAACCCAGAGAAAGAAAACTATAGACCAATTTCCCTAATGAATATTAGTACCATAATTTAAAATAAAACACTAGCAAGGAGATTACAGCAATATATCACAAAGATCATACATTATTACCAGGTGGAATTTATACCAGGAATGCAATGCTGATTCAATATTAAAGAAAAAATCAGCACAATTGACTGTATCAGTAATAAAAAACCAAAAATCATATGATTATCTCAACAGATGGAGAAGCTTTTGACAAAATGCAATACTCATTACTATTAAAACACTAAAAAACTATAATAAATGGAACTTTATTTAAAATGATAAGTAGTATTTATCTAAAATGAAGAGTAATATAATGGGGATAAGCTAGAAACCTCCCCAATAAGATCAAGGGTGAAGCAAGGATTCCAATTATCACCTTTAGTATTCAATATTGTACTAGAAATGCTACCTATAATAATAAGAGAAGAAAAAGACACTGAATAGCCAATGAGAAAACAAAACTATTACTCTTAGCAATTGATACAATGGTATACTTGGAGAATCCTAGAAAATCAACTAAAAAACTACTTGAAACAATTAACAACTTCAGCAAAGTTGTAGGATGTAAAATAAAACCACATAAATCATAGATATTTCCAAATAGTACCAACAAAATCCAGCAGGAAGAAATAGAGAGAGAAATTCCATTTAAAATAATTTGCAAACAATATAAAATACTTGGGGGTCTACCTTCCAAGACAAACCCATGAATTACATAAACACAGTTATGGAACACTTCTCACAAATAAAGATAGATCTGAATGATTGGAGAAATATTACATTCTTGTGGGATGGCTGAGTTAATATAATAAAAATGACAATTCTACATAAATTAATTTACTTACTCAGCATATTGATCAAACAGTTTTATGGAGGTAGAAAAAACAAAAACAAATTTATTTGGAAGAACCAAAGATCAAAAATGTCAAAGGAATCAGTGGGGGAAAAAAGTGGGAAGGAAGCTGGCCTAGCACTACCAGATCTCAAACTATTATTGCCAAGTAGCAGTCATCACAACAATCTGATATAGGCTAAGAAAGTGAGCATTGGATCAGTGCAGCAGATTAGGTACATAATACACACTAGTAAAAGACCAATGTAAGTATTTGTTTAGTCATTTTTAGTTGTGTCTGATTCTTCATCTGGGGTTTTCTTTGCAAAGATACTGGAGTAGTTTACCATTTTCTCCTCCAGCTTCACTACTTTTTTCCTTTCTTTTTATTACACGAAATTTCAGATTCACCTACTTTTAGTGACCTTTAGGCCTTAGTTCTCAATGCTATGAGCTTCATGTATATAAAGCTATTTTGAAATCTTAGGTACCATATAAATGTCAATCTTGCTAGTATAATCATTATTTGTATATGTGTAAGGAGATCAAGTCTTGTAGAAAGAGTCTACTTTCATGAGACTTCTGGAAACCAAGATGGTGGAATAAGCATTAAATTCTAATTTAATCTAATCTAAATTCTAAACTCTTCCATATTCACCTCCAAACAACCATAAACCAGTGCCCCAAAACAAATCCTAGAACAGCAGAACCAACAAAAAGATGGTTCTTTTAACCTAAGAAACTCGGAAGATCTGCAAGAAAGGTGAGTCTTACTCAGGTAAAAGAAGAGTGCAATGCAGGACAGGAAGCATCCCAGCAAACCAGCAGCAAGCCCCACCTCAGGAAATCAGCAGGAGATCCTGAGTCCAGGTGTGGTGGAGCAGGCAAATGCCAACACCAGCGCCCCTGAAGTGCCTTAGCACAGCAACAGAACTGGCAGACCCCAGCTCTGGGAACTACCACATGCTTCAGCGTAGCTCTAGGTAAATGGGTATCCTCCATTGGCCAGACTTCTGTGAACTTCCTTATAGCCCTGGTAAACAGATATCTCCACCATGATGAGAAAGTAGGCTAGACATTCACATGTTTCAGTGTAGCCCTGGGAAAATGTAGAAACACCTCACTGGGCCTCAGACTAGGACCACTAGGACCCCAACTCAGCACCAGGTAAGCTGTACCTATTGTCTCCAGCAGCATCAGCCAACACCCCCTTCACTCCCTCACCACTTCAGCATAGCACCAGACATGCCCAAGGGCCTGAGGACAACATTAGTGCAACACCAAGTAAACAGCCTGTTAATACCAAGCAAAGGCAACTTCCAAGGTTCAGAATACCAGCATAGTAACTCTTCATTTTATTCAGTGATGAATTAAGGCAAAACATTCACAGAAAAGAGAAAATCAAAACACAGCATTCACCAAGTATAATTCAATTATTTCCAAGTACTATGCCACCACTGCAGTACATTCATTTAGTCAATCACAAAGTCTCTCTTCTCAAATGGATATTAGTTTCTAATCTTAAACCAAGTACATTCATTTGGTCAGTCACAGAGTATAAAAAAGTCAAAAGTTTCCCACCCCTGGATCACAACTGAATTACAATTATCGTCAGTTAACACCAAGCACCTTCCCAAAAGGGGCAGTGGAGAGCACAAAGGCCATCTACCCCTAAGCTACAACAAGGTTAAGATATCATCACAGCATTTAATACCCAAAGAGAGGTCTTTTCTTCATCTTGACATGAGGTAAGTTCTCAGCAATCCCTGTTCCTGGGGAGACAAAGCTCAACAAAGCCAGAATATACATTGCCAGGGTCCTCATCAATTCATTCTCTGCCTGCAGAACAGTCTCAGAACCCCTGAAAACATCAGCAAGACCCTCTTCCAGGATTTCTGCACACATACAATGAGAAAATCCTTCTTCAGGGCTTCTGAACCAACAGCAAATTTCCAAGACCTCTGCAACAACAGCACTGTCCTTTACAAGCAGATGAATCTGGCAAAACAACATCAAAACAGACAGACAAAATATCGGCATCACAGCCATGCCTCCAGCAGCTCTGGGTGGCAGCTTGAATTGGCCCTCAGCAATCCTCTCTTTCTCTGCCTCCACAATGCTGCTCCCAAAAGTTCTTCTACCTCTCTCCACTTGGGCCTTCTCTCTACTTGGGCTTGTCTCTAAATCTGCCATACCAGCTCCTCCAAGGTCAGCCCTCCCTCTTTGCATCGAGTCCATCCCGCAAGTGGGATTCACAAGCTTTGGGTTTCAACACTCAACCCGAAAAGCAAGGCAATACAGGGGGATCTTTAAATTCCATTACTATTACACAGCCAGAGCCTGCAGTCACTGGCACAAGAAACCAGAGATAGTACCCTTTCCACTCAAGGAGTAGAGCTCAAATTTTAAAAAAAGGCCAAAGTAAAAAAAAAATGAACAAAAAACAACAAAAAAAGAATCTAAACATACAAAGTTATTATGGTGACAGGGAAGACAAACTCAAAAGAGGACAACAATATCAAAACATCTATGGGCAAAACCCCAAATAAGAAAGGGAAGAGATCTCAAGCTCAGAAAGAACTCATAGAAAAACTCAAAAAGGAATTTAAAAATCATATAAGGGAGGCAGAAGAAAAAATGGGAAAAGAAATAAAAGAATTATGAAAAAAGAGTCAGCAGCTTGGAAACCTGCTTGAAAAGTAGAATTGATCAAATGGAAAAGGAGATACAAAAATCTATTGAAGAAAACAACTCCTTAAAGCATACAAGCAGCCAAATGGAAAAGAAAGTACAAAAGCTAATTGAGGAAAACATTGAGAAATTGAAAAGTGAAGAAAAACCCTTATACATTAGAATCGGGCAAGTGGAAACTAATGACTCTATGAGACATCAAGAATTAAACAAATTCAAAAGAACGAAAAAAAAATGGAAGAAAATGTAAAAGTCCTCATGGCAAAACAACTGACCTGGAAAATAGATCCAGGAGAGACAATATTGGAATCATTAGATTACCTGAAAACCATAATCAAGAGAAGGACCTGGACAGCATCTTTAAAGAAATTATCAGGAAAACTGCCCTGATGTCCTGGAACCAGAGGGCAAAATAGACATTGGAAGAATTCACCAATTACCTCAGGAAAGAGATCCCAAAATACAAACTCCAAAGAACATTACAGCCAAATTTTAGAACTACCAGGTCAATGAAAAAAATATAAGTGGCCAGAAAGAAACAATTCAAATATCAGGGCATGGAAAGTCGGGGGCGGAGCCAAGATGGTGGAAAGGAAGCAGTAACCTCGCTGAGCTCCTCTGTCACTAAGTCCAAAAGGGTAAATCTGAGCAGATTCCGGAGTGACGAAGCCCAGTGGAAGACAGAGTGTGGCAGAATCCAGCCCAGGAGGTTGCCCAGAGTGTCCACACAGGTCGAGCGCGTGTCGTCTGCACAGCTCAGACCTAAGAGCAGGCAAGCAGACTACACCAGAGAGAGAAAAAGCCCCAGCCTGCAGACTTACCAAGGACGAATTGCAGTCATCTCGAAGAGGGAACTGATCACTGGAGCCAGGTAGGAGAGTCGGGCCCCCAGTGGAGAGAGTGGCTTCTCAGGCTGCATTCAGCCCCCAGCCTGGAAATTTAGAAACTGCCTGCCTGTATGATACAGGGACTGGAATGGCAAAGTAAATTCTAGCTGCTCCGATCCTCCCATCCCTCCTTCATGAAGCAGAAAACCCAAAGATAAGTCTCCCACCCAGACTGAAATCCCAAGTTAATGGAAATAGCCTCAGGCTTGAGAATCTCCAAGAAAGGGTGTAACTGAGACAGCCAGGAATCTGAAGAGAAGACAGGGAGGGGACCCAACTAGCCCCACCTCACCTCACCAACAAAAGACTACTTATAGCCCAGGGGTATAGAGGCAGAAATCTGAAGTGGTCAGACTCAACCCCACCTACACATCTACATTCCTCATTGACTTCCCTGACTTAGCCATAAACTAGCCACCCAGAGGTATTCAAAGTCAAGGATCAGGCCCCAAACTCATAGCCTGAGACACTAAGAAACAGGAAGTCACAATGGGAAGGAAGGAAGCTGAAAAGGAGAAGGGGAAGGCAAGAAAGTCTATTCGAGCATACTATGCAGGGCAAGAACAACAAAACACACAGGACAATATAGACTCTCTGCCCATACCAGAGACCACAGAAGGAAACATGATCTGGTCTCAAGCCCAAATAGCATTCCTGGAGGAGCTTAAGAAAAATTTTAAAGACCAAATCAGAGAGGCAATGACCAACTTGGAAAAAGAAAATACCTCCCTAAAAAAGGAACTTCAAAAACTTATTGAAGACCATAATTCACTAAAAATTAGATACAACCAAACTGAAACTCAGAACTCTACGATGCAGCAGGAGTCAATCGAAAAAAACAAGATGATCAAATATCAGGGCATCATGCTCAGGATTATACAGGACTTGGCTGCTACAATATTAAAGGATCAAAGGTCATGGAACATGATATTCTGGAAGGCAAAGGGCCTAGGACTACAATCAAGAATCTTACCTGGCAAAATTAAACTTAATATATCGAGTGAAAAAATGGTCATTTAACAAAATAGAAAGATTTCAAGTTTTTATAAGGAGACTAGAACTTAACCAAAAATTTGACCTTTAGTATCAAGACCCAAAAGGGTAAAGAGGTAAAATGGAAAAAGAAAATATAAGGGATTCACTAGAACTAAATTGTTGATAACCCTACATGGGAAAATGATACCTGTAATTCTTTTTTTTTTTTTTTGCTTTTTGGAGGGCAATTGGGGTTAAGTGACTTGCCCAAGGTCACACAGCTAGTGTGTGTGTGTGTGTGTGTGTGTGTGTGTTAAGTGTCTGAGGCTGGATTTGAACACAAGTCCTCCTGACTCCAGGGCTGGTGCTCTATTCACTGTGCCACCTATCACTGTAATTCTTTAAAAAAATATATCACTAATAGCACAACTAAAAAGAATATACATAGAAAAAGAGCATGAGTATAAGATGAATTTGAGGGAATGACAAAAAAAAAATTAAGGAATGAGAAATAGGAGTACACTGGTTGAAGAAGGAAAGGAGAGGTGGAATGGAGTAAATTATTTCCTATGAAGAGGCATGGAAGACTTATTATAGTAGAGGGAAAGATGGGAGAGTGGGCAACGAGCATCATTTGACCCTTACTGTCATCAGTAATTACTCAAAGAGATAATCATATGCACAATTGGTTGACCATAGAAATCTATCTTACCCAACAGGGAAGGAAGAGGAGAGGAGATCAAGTAAAGGGGGTATCATGTAGACTGACAGAAGGGAGGGCAGATTAGGTGAGGTGGTATACAGAAGCAAAATACTGGTGAGGAGGGAAAGGGTGAAAGGAGAGAGAGGACAGACAGCAGGAAGAATGGAATGGAGGGAAATACACAGGTAGTAACCATATCTGTAATGTCAAAGCAGATTGCAGAATGGATAAAAAAAAACCAGAATCCTACAATATGTTGTTTACAAGAAACACACTTGAATAAGAGAGACACACAGAGTAAAGGTAAGGGGCTGGAGCAGAATTTATTGTGCTTCAGGTGAAGTTAAAAAAAAAAACAGGTAGCAATCCTGATCTTTATCCTGACATAAGGAGTGACACCATAAGCAAATTAGAAAAACAAGGAATAGTCTACCTCTCAGATCTATGGAAAAGGGAATATTTTGTGACCAAACAAAAGATAGCATTACAAAATGCACAATATATAATTTTGATTATATTGAATTAAAAAGCTTTTGTACAAAACCAATGTAACCAAAATTAGAAGGAAAGCAGAAAGCTGGGAAACAATCTTTACATCAAGTGTCTCAGATAAAGGCCTCATTTCTCAAATATATAGAAAACTGAGTTAAAATTTACAAGAATATAAGCCATTCCTCAATTGATAAATGGTCAAAGGATATGAACAGGCAGTTTTCAGATGAAGAAATCATATCTATCTATAGGCATATAAAGAAGTACTGTAAATCACTTTTGATTATAGAAGTACACATTAAAACAACTCTGAGGTACCACCTCATACCTATCAGGATTGGCTAATGTGGCAAAAAAGGGAAATGATAAATGGTGGAGAAGATGTGGAAAATTGGGACACTGATGCACCATTGGTGGAGTTGTGAACTGATCCAATGATTCTGGAGAGAAATTTGGATCTATGCCCAAAGAGGAACCAAACTGCATTTTGACTCTTTGACCCAGCAATACCACTTTTAGGTCTATATCCTAAAGAGATCATAAAAAAAGGAAAAAAGACCTACATGTACAAAAATATTTATAGTTGTCCTTTTTGTGGTGGCCAAGAGATTAGAAATTAAGGAGATGTTCATCAATTGTGGAATGGCTGAACAAGCTATTGTATATGAATGTAATAGAATACTATTATGCAATAAAGAATGATGAATGGGCAGATTTCAGAAAATCCTGGAAAGACTTGTATGAACTGATGCAAATGAGCAGACCCAGGAAAACATTGTACATAGTATGAGCAACTTTGTGTGATGAGCAACTGTGAATGGCTCAGCTCTTCTCAATAACACAATGATCCAAGACAAGTACAAAGGAATCACAAAGGAAGATGCTATCCATATCCAGATAAAGAACTGATGGACTCAGAATACAGATTGAAGCATATTTTTTCACTTATTTTATTCATTCTCATTTTTTTTGGTATGTTTCTTTTTTCACAACTGTGACTAATATGGGAAATATTTTTTTCATGATAGCACATTTATAAATCATATAAAATTACCTGTCATTTTCAGGGGAGGGAAGGTAGAGAGAGAAAAATTTGGAACTCAAAAACTTATAAAAATGAATCCTAAACATTTTCTTGACATGTAACTGGGGAAAAAAATAAAATACTATTAAACTAAGAAAAAAAGAGTCTAAGTTGATATCTTTAGGGGATAACACTTTTCAGAAAAGCATAAATCTAAGAAGAGGTTATTATTATTCATGGTAGAACATCTTTCAATACCTCAAATTAATCAATTTTGCTTATGACTATGATTTTTTGTGCTGGCTTTTAGTCATTACAACTGTATACAGAAATATTTTCTATAGCCCTGAAATTTACCCCACAACCCCATACATAATATATTTGTAAAATTTCAATCTGTGCTTTTTTTTTTGGACTAAATTTGGCTTTATAAATGAAGTATTCTGTGGCAGCAATATATACCAAACTCACGCGTTCAGTTAGTAATGGTGTGGCATCCAAGGAACTTGTTGAACTTGGTATTTCACTTTTTACAAACAAAAATATGACAGCACTGTAAGGAAAACAAACATTTAAATAGTATTTATTATACTACTAATTCATAGCCACAGTCATCAAATTCAGGGGGAAAACATAATTAACTCAAACAGTAGTTTTATGCTGAAAAATATCAATTATACTCCTGGCCCCATCTTTTCTTTTGAGCTCCTGTCTACTGTGGTGTCCTTTGGTCACCAAAAACTCATCACGAACCAAATCATACTCATCATCTTTTCCCTAAAACAAGCTCTCTTTCCCAACTTTACTGTTAGTAGTTCTATTACTCTCATCGTCATTTTGGCCTTTGACTTATCTGTCTTATCTAGTCAGTAAATCCAGTCAATTCTAGTGACAAGTCTTTCATAGCTGTTCCTTGCTCTCTAGTCTTCCTTGTGTATAGTAGATTTGCTTTTCATGACTTCACAATGGGTCGTTTTATTAGCCATGGAAGGATATGTCTTGTCCCCTGATAATTTTTAGTATAATTGAAAATATTGAGAAACAATATTTCTCAAACCTAAAATCCTTTCTAGGCTTTTTTTTTTGTCTTAGCATGTATATAAAAAGTTAAAAATGAAAGCTACAGACTTAGGAAGATGGATTCATGGCCATAACCAAATTTAAAACAAAAAAGGGAGTTTGTCTGATTGATATCATTGTCTTTCCCATCCCCTAAAATGATTGGCTTCAAAGAAGTGGTTTTTTTTTCCCATTCAGACAAGATTTGCTATGGATCACTGGGATTTCCCCTTTGATTACTTTAGGAGAAGTAGTTATTTTGTCAATCGTTCTAGAATACTGACTCCTAAAACTGTTTTGGAACATGCTTTAACCATATCTTTGTTTAAGATTACTATAAATGGTACCCCAAATTGTCTTGGTGTGTAGAGATATATGAGGTCAAGGGGAATCAATATTTTTTCCCTCTTTCTAAGTAGTCAATCAATGAACATTCATTAATTGTCTGTCTCCCATATTCCAGGTATTACATTTAGCCCTGGGGATATAGAGAAAAAAAAAACCAGTCTGTGCTTATAAGAAGCACACTCTTATACAGGAGAAAACATGCAAACCACTTTGTACAAACAAGATGAATACAGGAATAAATGGAGCTAATTAGAGGAGGAAAGGGTTTAGTGTTGAGGGCATTCTAGAAAGGAATCTTGGAGAAGATAAAATTTTTGCTGGAACTTGAAGGAATCCAGGGATACAATGGAGAAAATTCTTGGTATGGAGGACAACACACAATGACAATGTACAGGGAAATGAAGTATTTTAATTTTTTTTTCAGGGGGCAGCTAGATGGTACACTAGATAAGAAGCAATCCAGTTTTAGATTCTTACTAGCTGGGTGAGCCTAGGTAAGTCACTTCTGTTTCTTTATCTACAAACTGAGGATAACAATAGCACCTCCAAGGTTGTTTTGAAGATAAAATGATATCTAGGTAAAGCTCTTTGCAGACCTTGAAGCACTATATAAATGCTAGTTATTATTATTTTTGTTTTCTAGTAACATCAAGGAGGCTATTGTCACTGGACTGGATAGTATGTAGAGGGGAATAAGGTATAAAAAGACTGGAAAAGTCAGAAGATGTTTGGTTAGGAAGAAAGAATTTCATACTGGATTTTGCAGGTAATAGGGAATTTATTGACATGACTAGACTTGTACTTTAACAAGGTTAATTGACAGTTAATTCAAGCTAGAAATGTTTGGATTTAGTAAAGTGCTAAATTCATAAATGTTATTTCTGGCAGGCTTAAGATGAAAAGGACAGAATGAACATGTGTTTCTTTTTTTTTTTTTAATTTCGAGAAAGAAACCTAGAAGAATTCATGACCCTACTCTCCTGACCCATTTGTGAATCCTGGATATCTTGCCCTGAAACATTCAATGTCTTTCTATTTCCCACTGACCAAAGCTAATTCCCAAATCATTTACAAGATTTCTACAATCTGACCAGAGCAAACCTTTCATACTTTATTTCCTGATATTCCTCAATATGCACACTCACATCTAATCAGGGTGTTTTCCTCACAGCCCCACATCCCCTCATGTTTGTTCCTTTCTACCTGAAATACAGAAGTTCATATTTACTGTATACCTCCTCCCTTCTCTCCCCTGACCTTTTCAGGTCTTCTGAACTCAGCCCTTATAAGGTTCAATTTATTTCTTTTTCTTTTTTTTTTTTTTGGAGGGCAATTAGGGTTAAGTAACTTGCCCAAGGTCACATGGCTAGGTTTTTGTTTTTTTGTGTGTTTGTGTGCGTTAAGTGTCTGAGGCCGGATCCGAACTCAGGTCCTTCTGACTCCAGGGCCGACGCTCTACTCACTGCGCCACCTAGCTGCCCCAATTTAATACTACCTTTTCCCTGAGTCTTTATGGCTACTCAAAGCAGCTAGATGATGATAGTACATAGAATGCTATACTTGGTGTCAGAAAGACACATGTTTAAATTATAACTTTGTCATTAATTATCTGTGTGACCGTAGGCAAGTCATTCAGCCTTTCTTGGCCTAAGTTTCCTCAGCTATACAATGGGGATAATAATAGCACCCAACTCTCAGTGTTGTAAGGCTCAAATGAGGTAATATATATAAAATACCAACCTTAAAGAATTCAATAAATGAAAGCTATTACTATTATTTCTGCTTAGTTGGAGTTCCTCTAAATGATTTACAATGCTTCCACATTCTTTAAAATATAACTTAGTCCTTTAACCCAGCAGTGTTAAACTCAAATAGAAACAGATCTCTGAGGCACAAATAGTGATTTACAAAACCACAAATTAACATTATCTGTGTCTTGTTGTATACTTATTTATTTCATTAAACATTTCCCAATCACATTTTAATCTGGTGCCATTTAATCACATGCCATGAGATTGACACCTCTCTCAGTCAATCTAATATTAACCCATGACACATTAGGGTAGTTTATATTCTACCTCTAGAATGTAGACTGTACATTCTACTGTCTAGACTGTAGATTGTAAATCTAGACTATAGATCTTCTAGATTATAAACCCACTAAGCATGTACAATGCATCTATCTATCACACAGAGACATCATAGATTACTGAATATTGTGCTGGGCTCACCCTTAGGGAGACTGAAGTTTGAATCACATCTTAGGTACCTTTTAAAGGCCGAGTAGCCACGGGTGAATCATTTAATCTTTCTGAACCTTACTCCTCTATTTTCAAGCAACTGCAGCCCTGGAGCTACTACCTGTCCCCCAGAATTCTCTCCTTCATCATCTCTGCCTCTTGGCTTGTCTGGTTTCCTTCAAGTCCCAGATAAAATTCATTTTCTATGAGAAGCCCTTCCTGATTCCCCTTAATACCCACTCCCTTCCCTGTGCCGATTATTTCCAAGTTCTCCTGTGTACACATATCTTGTACGTACATAGTTGTTTCATATTGTCTTCACCATTTGTGAGCTCCTTGAGAGCATGTATTATCTTTTGCCTTCCTTGTATTCTAGGACTTAGCACAGTGCCTAGCACATGGGAGACAATAAATGCTTATCGACTCATCTGTAAAATGGCGATACTGATGCTTGTGGTACCTACGTTATAGAGACTATAAGAATTAGGTGAAATAACATACAAACCCTAAAGCTTTAGGCAAATGTCACTTGCTATTATCTCCGAGTTGGAGTGGCTATCTTGTGGTACCTAAGGTTATTTGGACTTTAGGCTCAACCCCTTCCACTGCATTCCTGACAAATGGCCTTCCAGTCTCTAAGTGAAGACAGTTAGTGATTGGGAATTCAATCCTCACAGCTCATTCCCCTTTTGGGTGACTTCAATTGTACAAAGTTTTTCTTATAATGAATTCAATTCTGTCTCCCTACAACTTTCTTCCGTTGTTCTTCTCTAGCCCCCAGATCCAAGTACACAGTAAAAGTTTATTTTTGTATATTTTATGTTACATTTTTCTGTACTGAATATAAAGTATTTAGAGAACAAACACAATTTTTTCTAAGAAATATTCCAGAACATTTTTTAGTCATAAGATGTCTAGTTATCATCTGTCTTCTTTCTAAATCATTGTTTTAAAAATACTATATTATGGAAATGCTTATTTTTTCTATGAATTAAAAATAAATAAAATTTTAAAAAATTCTTCTATGGGGGTTGTGGAGGTAGATTCAAGATGGCAGAGTAGAGAAAGCACTCAGCAAGGCTTTCCCAATATTCCATTACAAACAACTGTAAAATAATGCTTTTTTTAGGGGGGGAGGAGGCAATTGGGGTTAAGTGACTTGCCCAAGGTCACACAGCTAGTAAGTATGTCAAGTGTCTGAGGTCACATTTGAACTCAGGTCCTTCTGACTCCAGGGCTGGTGCTCTATTTACTGCACTACCTAGCTGTACCAAAATAATGCTTCAAATAAAATTCTAAAGTTGAAGAGCCAATAAAAGGTCAGAGTGAGACGTTCTTTCAGCCCAAAACAGTTTAGGAGGTTGGAAATAGAGATCTGTGAAATTGGGGTGAAGACTGGCCTAGAGCTCATGTGGATGAAATGCCAGTAGTAGCATAGAAAAGAAAAATGACAAATGTTGGAGGAAATGTGGAAAAAACAGGGATACTAATTTACTGTTGGTGGAGTTGTAAACTAGTTCACCCATTCTGGAGAACAATTTGAAACCACACCCAAAGGTCTATGAAACTATGACCCTTTGAACCAGCAATAACACTATTAAGTCTGTGTCCTAAAGAGATAAAAGAAAAGATCTATTTGTATAAAATTATTTATAGCAACTCTTTTTGTTGTGGCAAAGAATTAGAAATTGAGGGGATATCTACCAATTTGAGAATGTCTGAATAAGTTGTTGTGTATATGACTGTGATGACATATAATTATACTAAGAAATTATGAACAGGATGGTTTAGAACAACAACACTGAGGAACCCTCATAGGAACTAATGAAAAGTGAAAAGTGAGTAGAAATGAACATCAAAAGCAATAGCAACAATACTGTAAGTTTGATCAACTGTGAAAGACCTAACTATTCTGATGAAGATAATGATCCAAGAAAGACCAAGAAGACCCAAAAGACCCATGATGAAAAAAATGCTATCCTATCTTGAGAGAGAGAGAGAGAGAGAGAGAGAGAGAGAGAGAGAGAGAAAGACACAGAGAGAGAGAGAAAGACACAGAGACAGAGAGACAGAGACTGGCAGGAGAGACAGAGAACTGATGAATTCTAAGTGCAGATTGAAGCATATTTTTTGTACTTTATTTTTCTTGGTTTGTTTTTGTGTTTTCTTCTGTAGCATCACCACCAATATTGAAATGTTTTGCATGACTTCACAGGTATAATTAATATCATATTGCCTGCATTCTCAATATGTGTGGGAGGAGTGGGAAGAAGAGAATTTGGAACTCAAAATTTTCATAAACAAATATTTTTTACATGTTAAAAAAGACGTTCCTCTATGTACATTTGCCTGTTTTTCTGAATTTTCTAAATAAGGTTACCAAAATGGAAGAAAACATCAAGGATTTTACTGAGAGCTCATTACAGAGTAAAGGCTGTACTTTATAGTAATAACCATCAGTATTCACACAATTATATATAATTCCCTTTAAATAATGGAAACCTAGGATCTTACCATTGGAAGGGGTCTCAGAGATCATATAGTTTTCTAAGGCTAAATCAATAGATTTGGCTTAGAGGGAACTCTCTAAGGTAGGAATGAGCTTCTTGCAGGCAATATCAGAATATTTTGTATTGCATGCAGAACTTCACTAAGGACGGGTGAGGAGTTTTTGCATTTAATTGCTGACACCATCCTTTACAAAGTTAATACTACTTAGTTTGCAAATTTACTTGTTCTTCTGAAATAGTAAGCTCCAGTTCAGGGGTGACTGGGATCATAAAGGGTTATGAACTAATAAAAAATCAGTCAATCTGGTGTAGGCTTGCAAAATACATTCTGCAAAGGGGCTAGTTTGAGCCTGTAATGATTTTTTTTCCTCCTCCCAACTGACAAGCAGCAAATTTTAATTCAAGGAATCAGCAAACTTTGGGGGTAATAATCTGTTAAATTGGCATCCAGCTCTTGTCCACCATCTGTGAACTCAGCTGTTTCCAATATATGGAGTATTAGCAGAGGTGGGGAGCTATCAACAACTGACGCTGAGATGACATTAGCTGAGCCTAGTTCTCAAAGTCAGGACTTTAAAAACAGTGGTGATGTGGTCATGTCACTGAATAAAAATCATATTCAGAAGTGCAATTTATGTTACGAAAGTCAAAGGATTTTAAGCTTCAGGATGGGAAACTGCAGAGAGCCCAGTTGGCACCATTCAAGTGAATAGGGCTAGGCTGGTTCAAATTTCCCAGATTAATTGCTGCTTTCTCCTTTTCTTTCCTGGTGTAAAGTCCACGTGAGCTCAAAAGGAAAAAAGAAGCATTACACAGACCAATCATAAGTTCTGAGGAACACCCCCACAAACCACAATGATAACACAAATACCTCCAAGTTAAACATCACTGAGGGAGTCACCACCCTCCTCCTCAAGCTCTCCTTAGTCACACTAAATTTGCTGTTCTTAACCAAGAGTATATGATGTAAAGATAAAAAGAAAACTATATTTCAAAGTAACTGACTCTTTTGTCATCTTATTTTATGCATTTAAAAATACCCTTCTGAAAAAGGATCCATCAGCTTCCCCAAACTGCCATTATATAAAAAAGTTTAAGAATGTCTGCATTAAGTGTTCTGCTTACCATTAAGCTCCTTCATTCCACATACAGGCCAGCCTTGTTTGGAAGCAAACCACTTGTAGGAACTCAGTCCTTAAGTGGAAGCTTCCACAGCATCAATTTCCAATCCCCTCTGCTTTTCCCTGTATCCAGGATGAAAGTTTGTTCTTTATAATTTCATGACATCATCGAGGCATTGTTAAGGGAATTTTCCTCTCTCTGCTATGCATCATGGTATCTGCACTTACTTCTAAGATCTACAGTGCTCCCATGATCCTTTTTCCACTGACATTTTAGACGATCTTAGACTCATTTGGATATGATGCTTTGATGCTTGCCTCCTCAGATGCAACCTTTGACTGAATCCAAACTTCACAGAACAAATCCCTTTAATAAAAGGATTTTTCCTGTAAAACTTGGATTCAGAAAAAGGCCACACCCAAGGACCTAGAAGGCCACATGGGGCCTTGAGGCTACAGGTTCCCCACCTATGTAGATCTGGAAGAAAAGCACTTAACAGTCTTTCTTTAACTATTAATTCCTAAATACTGTCTGGCTTCTCTCCTTATAAAGAATCTACAATAAAGATTTCTCCCTTGAAATTATCAGGGAAGTGACCAGATAAATATGGGTTTAGGGCTCTTAAATGATCTACCTGAAGGGATCAGTTATATAGAAAAGTACATAAGGGAAGTATCTTCTTTCCCCTTCTTCTGAAGGTGCTTGATCAGTAGATTGGGGGAGGGGGGGGGTCTTCCTTTTGGTCACCTATGAACTAATCAAAAATCAGCCAGCCACCTTGGCAGGAGGAGGGCACAAACAGCCCACCTGGGATGGCTGCTACAGGAAGCAATAGACTCTTAAGACTATGATCCTTTATTCAGGAAAGTGAGTTTGGGGAATGATCACTGCAGCATTGTGGAATCTAGGACTTCTAGAGTTTAACTCTGGCATAATAAATAACATAGCAAGTCCTCACCTTTATAGATACATCCCTGAGGATCATGAGTCATACTGAACAGAGGGCCAAGAAAACTCTGCCTAAAGTTGACCCAAGTGAGAACACAAAAAGCAGTACAACCAGACAGTCACCTCCTTCTCAAGTCTCACTACACCCTACCTGTCAGACTCCCAGAATTTCTCTAGAGGTGATATCTAAATTTTGTTGATTATACATCCCTAACAGTAAAACAGCACAGTGTCTGGCAAACAGTAGATGCTTAATAAATGTTTATAAATGACATTTTTGAGCATGTACCTCCCCTCAATATCTATGTATTAACTTATTTATGCATGTGTACTACTATACTAATAAATATATGTAATATAAAACATAGAAATCTAAATTTAAAAAAATATGACATGGAGATAAATTTATACTTCATTTTCAAGTAAAATAGGGAGCCACCAGCGCTCATTTTGAGCATGGGAGTAACATGATCAGATTGTTCTTTGGGAAAATTATTTTTGAAACTATATGGAGAATGTATTGGAGAAAGGAAGGGATTTGACACTAGGAGACCAATTAGGAGGTCTTAGCAGTCCTCCAGAGGTGATGATGACAAGCTAGAGCCAAGTGATTGGAACGAAGGTTTACAGGTGAAAGAGCAGTAAAACTAGAAACAACAAAGAGTTAGAGATGACATAGAGGTTAGAAGGGTGGTGAAACCTTTGATATTTACATAAAGTTTAGAAAAGGGGTGTTTTGTGGGCAGAATGGCAATATGACACCTATGATATGTTATAAGCCCTTCATGCCTGATTGTCATATGCCACTTGTTCTATTTCACCCAAAATGCCAGTGACTGGAGCTCAGTCTCTTATTCGTCACTGCCGTAGAATGTAGAGGCAGTTGTTGGTATTTTTCCATGTATGAGAGGACTTTTGCAATGCTGCCTCTATGGATGTTGTGATGGTTGTCCAGGGAGTGATGCTACTGCTATTATTATTATTATTACTAATTCTTCTTCTCCTTCTCCTTCTTCTCCTACTCCTCCTCCTCCTCCTTCTTCCAGGGGGAAAGCAAAGCAATTGGGGTTAAGTGACTTGTCCAAGGTCACACAGCTAGTAAGTGTTAAGTGTCTGAGGCCAAATTTAAACTCAGGTCCTCCTGACTCCAGGACCAGTGCTCTATTCACTGAGCCACATAGCCATCCCATGCTATTTCTTCTTTAAGGGAAACAACACCTACCTCAAAAGGGAGAGACAGTGGAATGGGAAGTGTTGGGAGATAAGGGCATTTGGGATTTTGTTGGAAAAAAACCCATGATTGGTTATTATTGGGAAAGTTGGATACAACACATCTTCCTACCCTCTGGTTGATCCCACAATATTTGGGGCCACCCCATAGGCCTCTTAAGATTAGTGATGAATCAAGATGCTGTTAAACAGATCCAAACAAACGAAAGATTAGAAGGCAATGTGAAATATCTCATGGGAAAAACCACTGACCTGGAGAATAGATCCAGGAGAGACAATTTAAAATTATTGGACTACCTGAAAGCCATGATCAAAGAAAGAACCTAGAAATCACCCTTCAAGAAATTCTCAAGGAAAACTGCCCTGATGTTTTAGATCCAGAGGGCAAAATAGAGGTTGAAAGAATCCACCAATCACCTCCTGAAAAAGATCCCAAAAGAAAACTCCCAGAAATATTATAGCCAGGTTCCAGAATCCCCAGATCAAGGAGAAAATACTACAAGCAGCCAGGAAGAAACAATTTCAATATTGTGGAAACACAATCAGAATAGCCCAGGACCTGGCAGCTTCTACACTGAGGGATAGAAGGGCATGGAATATGATATTCCAGAGGGCAAAAGAACTGGGAATGAACCTAAGGGTCACCTACCCAGCAAAACTGAGTATTTTGTTTCAGGGGAAAATATGGTCATTCAGTGGAATAGAGGACTTTCAAGCCTTCTTGAGGAAAAAACCAGAGTTGAATAGAAAATCTGACATCCAGACGCAAGAAGCAAGAGATGCCTGAGAAGGTAACCAGGGAAAAGAAATCAAAAGGAACTTATCAAAGTTGAACTATTTACATTCCTATATGGAAAAGCAATAACTGTGACTGATGATATCTTTCTCACTATGAAAATAATGGAAGAAAGGGGTGTGGTCATATGGATACATATGTGAATGTGTGTGTATATGGTTACAGTTATATATGGATAGAGGGAATAAGTTGATTTTGTTGGGAAGGGAGAATACTCAAGGGATGAAATTATGAGGTGAGAGAGGAAAGTGGCAAGAGGAGATGGGGAGAGACAGGGTAGGGTAAGCTATCCCATGTAGAAGAAGCAAGGGGAAGTGGTTGCAAAGGAGGGGGAGAATAAGGAAGGCTAAAAGGCAAAACCACATTCACATTGAATTTGGTTCAGGGAGAAAATGACATACATACTAAATGGGATATCTCAACCTGCAGCAGGATAGGGGGAAGGGGGATGAGAGGAGGGATGATGGATGGGAGGGCATCCTTGGGGTGAGGGGAGGTTGGAAGTACCCACTATAGAAGAGGGACAGGATCATGTAGGGAATGGACCAGGTGGGGGGTGGGATGAGTGGGAGGGAATTATAAGCAGCCTTGTACAATATATCTACTATGATAATGTTTTGCATAGCTAGACATGTACAACATATACTGAATTACTTATCTCCCAAGAAGGAATGGGTGACAAGGGAGGAAGGAAATGGATCTGAAATGTGAGGTCATAACATTAAATGTTTCAAATATATATAAATACTATTATTAATACTCTTTTGCTTGTAATAGGGAGATAAGATGTGCAGGCATTGGGACACAAAGATTCACCTTCCTCTAATGGAAAAGTCGATGGGGGTATGGGAGAAGGTATGGGAGAGAGCAGATTGGAGGAAGCGATATCTTGTGGGACTACTATTCTGGGAGGTTGGGTAGGGGAATAATGGGGGGAAAATGATTGTAACTCAAAATCTGGCGGAAATGAATGATGTAAAACAGAAGTTAATAAAGCATTTGTTTAAAAAAAAAAGATTAGTGATGAAGTCATGTCTTGGGAAGAGACCATCAAGAAAATGACTTTTCATTCCCAGAAGGTCAAGGAATGAAAAAAAAAAACAATAGTAAGGGGTGGAAGAGTACAAAAAAATGAGGAATTTTTGTAGGTGACAGTTATCTCTTAATTAAATTTCATCTGGAAACATTGTGACCAGTATGTTTGCAAGTGAAAATATGGATATCAGATTACCTGGAAGTGTTCCAGGGAGGAAATTTTCTCAGTTATCTAGGTAGGAGCTAGATCAACAGAAATATGACACTTCTGGAGGAAGTCATGGTACAGAGATGTTATAGAAGAGTTATCAGTGTAAAGATAGATACAGATGTAGGGTATTTTTATGAGGTACCTAATTTAACTCTTAGGCTTGAAGAAAATGCTATTGCTTACCAGGAAATTAGAACCATAATTATCTCATGCTGTTCCCATTATTGTTTACTCACTGTCTATTTGCCTACTGGACTTCCAAGAGCATTCTCTTTCACATGATCAAAAACTTTTTCAGATTCCACCAGTCCCCCTGCTTTACAGAAGTAAACTACCTAATACAAACATTGTTCTCAACCCTCCTTAAATGCTCAAATAGATTTGAGATTCATCACCAATGCCTGCCTATCCTGTCAAAGTCTTCTCATAGGTTTGCCACACATACAATGTACTGGAAGAGACATACATGCTGGAGGCCTTTCCCATTTCCTGTTATTGATAAGATGTTTGTAGCATGGCTCAGGCTTATCACCAAGCATGACTAGACCATCTTTTTAACTCATACAATCCCCTGATGATATTCTTTATTCCAGTTTTTTAAGTTCCTTATTTGTGATATATTTCAGTCTTCTCATTTCTATCAAATACTTCTTCACTGATCTCTTTGTGATACTCATTTTTAATTTTTCAGAGATAGCTATATTCTAAGCCTCACAGGCATACCACACCCACAAGTAGATTAGTGTTTTTTTTTCTTTGAGAAAAATAGACCATATAGGAGTACCAGATCTCAAAAAAAAAAAAATCATCAAAACAATCTGATACTAGATAAGAAATGTAGTGGTTAATCAGTGGAAGAGATTAGGTATACAATATACAGAAGAAAATCATCACAATAACTTAGTGTTTGATAAACAAAAAAATTAAAATATTGGGACAGAAACTTGCTACTTGGTAAAAATTCTGGGAAAACTGGAAAACAGTCTGGCATGGCAGAAGGTAGACATAGATCAATGTCTCATAACATTTACCAAGATACGCTAAAAATGAGTAAGTGATTTCATAAAGAGTGATATTATAAGCAAATTTGGGAGCATCAAAAAATATCTATCAGATCTATGAATAAAGGAAGATTTCATGACCAAACAAGAGAGAGAGGGGATCACAGGAGATAAAATTGATCATTTTGATTACATTAAATCAAAAAGGTCTTGCACAAACAAAACCAAATGCAGCCAAAATTAGAAGGAAAGCATAAAACCAGGAAATTTTTATAGCAAGTTTTTCTGATAAAGGTGTCATTTCTTAAATATATAGGGAACAAAGGCAAATTTATAAAAATAGGGGCTATTCCCCAAATGATAAATGGTTAAATGATATGAACAGACAGTTTTCAGAAGAAGAGATCAAATCTACCAATAGTTAATAATTGACAAGAAAAAAATGCTTAAAATCACTAATAATTAGAGAATGCAAATTAAAACAATGCTGAAGTACCACTTCACATGTAGACAATTGGCTAAAATGACAGAAAAGGAAAATAACATGCTGGAGATGTGGGAAAATGGGCAAATTAATGCACTGCTGGTAGAGCTGTGAACTGGTCCAACCATTCTGGAGAACTATTTGGAACTATCCCTGATGGGCTACAAAACTGTGCATACCCTATGATCCAGCAATACTACTACCATATCTGTACTCTAAAGTGATAAAAGGAAAAGGATCCATATGTACAAAAATATTTATAGCAGTTCTTTTTGTGATGGCAAAGAATTGGAAACTGAGAGGATATCTATCCTCTCAATTGGGGAATTATTAAACAACTTATGGTATGTGATTGTGATGGAATATTATTGTGCCATAGGAAATGTCAAAAAAATCTGGGAAGACTTATTAAACTGGTTAAAAGTGAAATGATCAGAACCAGGAGAACACTACATAGCAACAGCAATATTATAATGATAATCCAGTATGAAAGATTTAGCAACTCTGATCAATACAGTGATCCTTGAAAATTCCAGATGACACATTATAAAAAATGTTCACCTCCAGAGAGAGAACAAATGAACTCTATATTGAAGTACGTTTTCTTTAACTTTATTTTTTCTTGCTTATTTTTTTAACACGGCTAATGTGGAAACGTGATTGACATTATATGTACAATGGAAATTGTATTTCTTGACTTTTCAATGAGTGGGGGAGGAGCTGGAGGTAGACAAATCAGAACTGAAAATACTAATAATAAATGGGTCATAGTTTCTGGGAGAAGTCTGAGGTCATATTAAAGGAGTTTTACAATTTACTGAAGGAAATCCATCCTCTCCTGCTCAGTTTGTGGAACCCTGGGATCAAAGCATTTTCTAGTTATACTATCCCACATAAATGCACCTAGGCAAGCTCCATATAGACTCTCCATCTAACTGTATGCCAAAATCTGATTAACAGACCAGATAACCACTAGGTTTTTCTCATGTAAATGGTCAGGCAAAACTTTTTTTTTTTGGAGGGGGAAGAGCAGGGCAATTGGGGTTCAGTGACTTGCCCAAGGTCATGTGTCTAGTAAGTGTTAGGTGTGTGAGGCCGGATTTGAACTCAGGTCCTCCTGACTCCAGGGCTGGTGCTCTATTCACTGCACCACTTCACCACCCTAAGGCCAAACTTTTTCAATGTTTTTTGACTTGATGCCATTATCACAAAAGTATTGGTAAATAAGAAACATTTAAAGAACATCACCATCCAAGAGGAACCCCTCTTTAACTTGAGCTTTGTAGTAATCACAGAGGACCATGATGGTAGTGAACGCCTCTGACAAGCCTATACACTCTAGTTTTATGCTTCTCTTAACGTTTATGATCAGATGGTTATTGAGGTTATTATCTTTCAAAGAACCCTACATAAATTTGATATGGGGATAGAAGACACTATCGTGAATGAAAGTCTTTATGAGAGAATTTTGCTCTACTAATTCAAGTGCTTTCCCATCGTCAGCAACAACAACAACAACAACAAAAAGACCTGTGGGTCTTGCATTCCCTACATCTTTCAACCATTTGAGCAGTAGTAAAAATATAGTTTACTATGCTATAATTTACAAAGAGCCTGCTTACTGTTCTATAATATCATTTACAAAGAACCTATTAAGAACCTCATAAAGAATGCCTTCAGTAATGTGAAATTAAAAAGAACAATTTTGGCCCCATAGAAATAATGTAAGGAGGGGCAGAGCCAAGATGGCAGAGTAGAAGCAGGGACCTGCTTGAGCTCTCCTCCCAAACCTCTTAAAAAACTTGTAAAAAAAAAAATGACTCTAAACAAATTCTAGAGCAGCAGAAGCCACAAAATGACAGACTGAAGCAAATTTCCAGCCCAAGAAAATCTGTAAGGTCAACAGGAAGGGTCTATCACTCTGGGCTGGGAGCAGAGTGTAGTATGGCATAGGCTATAGATTAAGCTTGGATTGAGCTGGAGCAGGCTTTAAAGGACTAAGTCACTGGCAGCTGCTATAGTTTCCAGACTTCTCAACCCACAAATGCTAAAGAAAGCTTTGAAGGTCATTGGGAGGGGTCTCTCACCTGGCTGAAAGGAGAGGGTGGTTCAGCCCCAGCCCTGCCCCCAGGGATGCAACAGCCTTGGCCAAAGAAGGACTACTTCTGGCACCCTCCACTTAACAAGGGGCTCAAGGGTCAAGTGATTGGCTGGGAGGATGAGCAAATGGGGGAGAAAAACATGGTTTCTTACTTTCTTGGTACAAAGGTATTTTCTTACATCATTGGTGACTAGGAAGATCAAGGCATGCAACCAGAAGAAGACAACAAAGTTGAGGCTCCTACATCCAAAGCCTCCAAGAAAAATATGAATTGGTCTCAGACCACGGAAGAGCTCAAAAAGGATTTTGAAAATCAAGTAAGAGAAGTAGAGGAAAAATTGGGAGGAGAAATGAGAGTGAGATAAGAAAATCATCAAAAAACTAATCAACAGCTTGCTAAAGGAGACCCCCCCCCCCCCAAATGCTGGAATCTAGTAAATCATCTCACATAAAAGAGGCAAGAAAGAGCTTTTACAATGGAGGGGAAAAGGGAGAAGGTAAGAGGGAATAAGTATGCCTTACTTTCATCCAATTTGACTTCAGGAGGGAATAACATATACATTCAATTGGGTATGGAAGGTTCTCTTACCCTACAGGAAAGCAGGGAGGAAGGGGATAAGAGAAAAGGGATAATAGAAGGGATGGCAGATTAGGGGAAGGGATAATCAGAAGCCAACACTTTTGTAGAGGAACAGGTCAAAGGAGAGAATAAAATAAATGGAGAGTGAGACAGGATAGAGGGAAATATAGTTAGTCTTTCACAACATGAGTATAATGGACTATATGTATACATGACTACACATGTATAACCTATAATGAATTGCTTCCTTTTCAATGAGGGTGGGTGGGGAGTGGGGAAGGGAGAGAATGTGGAACTCAAAGCTTTAAAAATTAATGTTAAGGGGCGGCTAGGTAGCGCAGTGAATAGAGCGCTGGCCCTGGAGTCAGAAGGACCTGAGTTCGGAAACAAAAACCTAGCCGTGTAACCTTGGGCAAGTTACTTAACCCCAACTGCCCTAAAGGGCCTCGGAGTTAGGATGACCCGAGATCAGATCCGGCCTCAGAAAATGAGCACCCACGCATAAATAATGACTAGCTGTGTAACCTTGAGCAAGTTACTTAACCCCAGTTGCTTTAAAAAAAAATGTTAAAAAAAATTTTAGGGGTGGCTAGGTGGCACAATGAATAGAGCACTGGCCCTGGAGTCAGGAGGATCTGAGTTCAAATTCAGTCTCAGACATTTAACACTTACTAGCCATGTGACTAGACAAGTCACTTAACTCCAATTGCCCCTCCAAAAAGCAAAAGAAAAAATTTATTTTTATATACAACTAGGAAATAAGATATACAGGCAATAGGGGTATAGAAATCTATCTTGCCCTACAGGAAAATAGAATGGAAGGAGATAAAGAGGGAGAGGGGAATGATAGAAGGGAAGACAGAATGGAGAAAAAGGAAATCAGAATATATGCTATTCTGGGGTGAAGTGGGGGGATAAGGGGAGAAAATTTAAAATTCAAAATTTTGTGGAAGTAAATGCTGAAAACTGAAAACAAATTAATTACAAATAAAAAAAAAGAAGTAATATGAGGAACATCCCCTCTCCATCACTCGTTTACAGAGCTCCATAGGTGTGGACTATTGTTTTCAATATCCAACTTTTCAATGTGTTGATTAATTTTGCTGATTTTGAAAAATTCTTCTTCCTCTTATTCTTTGTTTTATTTAAAAATTCTTTGTTATAAAGAATGGGAGAGAGTCACAAGAGAAATCTAGGTAATGTAAAAAATATCAATAAAAATCTATTTAAAAAGAATGTCCTCAATGAGGGTATGTTATTCTTGCAAAATTTTTATATAAATGGGAAAGTAGGCATATAGGCCGGTAGTTGCTATTTTCTAGGTCACCTTGCTAATTTCTTTTCCCATTTAAATATACTCCTCTCTCATCATAAAAGCTCTATCATTCTCATGATCATTGTCATCATCGTCATCATCTTCATCTTCTTCTTCTTCTTCTTTTTTCTTCTTCTTCTTCTTCAAAAGAAAAGCCCTCCCTGGAAATCTGCCCTCAATATATTCAGAAACATTTCGATTACAAAAATTATTAAATACAGTAGATGGGAAAGAGGAAGTATAGATTATCTTTTAAAAATATGTCTAAGTAGGACATAGGAAAAATCAGTGATGTGGAGGTAATAAAGAAAAAGACAACAACAAAAATGACTTATAAGAAGACTGATCAAATGAGTTCAACTGTTTATACTCTGAACTTCCTTGAGTTACACCCTAATATTCCTCGAACTATGTAACAATGATTTCACATCAACAAAAATCTGGTTCATTCAGTTTGAGGTGCAAAAATAAGCTCCATAAATTTCGAGAGAGGCAGAACTTTAGAAGGGTCTAGAACAGGATTTTTCAACCTCTTCATTGTGTGTTTCTCAGACCTCTTTGACAGCCTGGTGAAGCCTATGAAACCCTTCTCAAAATGTTTTTAAATACTTAAAAATAAAATATATAAGATTACAGATGAAATCAATTACATTGAAATGGTTATAAAAATATTTTTAAAACACCTGTTCACAGACTCTAGGTTAAATACCTGCCATAGAGGGTATGGGTTTTGGATACCTACTCTTCAGTGTAGAAAGTTGAGATGTCATAGGGGAGTCTGGGGGCAACAAAAAGAAATGATGATTTTATGGTCAACCTCTTCTCATCCCTACACCAAGACTCCAAGTTATGTTTCACTGGTCCCCTGGTTTTACCCAGAAGAAGCACCCGGAAACTAAAGGGGAATCAGTCAGTGAATATTTGTCCAACTCCATGTTATGTGCTGGGAACAGAGAATATAAATGTAGAAGTGTGGAAGTGATTGCTTTCATAATGCTTAGTCCCAGGCTCTGGTTTTCTGTTTTCTGACTCCTCCCTTGAACTCATTCCAAATATCCACTCTGTTGCCAGATCAACTCTCATATGTCTTCATCTCTTTACATGATAGCCACCCTAATACAAATCCTCAGATCCCTGTCATCTCACACCTGTACTTATGCCCATGCTTTCTGGTTTACCTCCTTGCCTCAGGTCTTTCCACCACTCCAATTCATCCTTGACTGCCATGATTTTCCTAAAACAAAGGTCTGATGTCATTACTCCACCTCTCTCCCTACTCAATAAACTCCAGTGGCTATTATGGCCAGGATCAAACATGAAATACTATGTGGTTCTGAAGGCTTTTCATAACCTGGTTTCTTCCTAATTCTCCAGTCTTCTTATACTTGACTCTTCTCCATAGACTTTGCAATCCATACTTGCTGACCCACTTGCTATTCTTCATAAATAACACTACATCTCCTAAGATGATTTTTCACTGGCTGTCCCCAATATTGGAATGGTTTCCCTATTTATCTTCTCTTACTGGCTTTCAAGATTTCCTTCAAAAACCTCAAATCTCACCTGTTGCAGGAGACTTTTCCCAATTCCCGTAGCTGTGAGTACCTTCCTTTCTGAGATTATACTCTGTCCATCCTGTATATATCTTGTACATAATTATTTGCATATTGTTTTCACCATTAGAGTGTAAGCTCTTTAAGGACAGGTACCATGGTGTTTTTTCCCCTGCTTTGTATCCTCTTTGCTTAGTACAAGGTTTAGCACATGGTAAGTGTTTAAAAACCGTTTGCTGCCTGTCTAATCTTGTAACAGTTAGTTTGCAACTATGAGCAAAGGTTTGCCTTGTAGAGCCTAGAATCAGTCAACAGTTATAGGCATGAGTAGTATGGCAGATTCCATGTTGTCTCTACCTACAGCATGGGCTCCAGGAAGATAGGAATAAGTACTCTCATATTTCTGGGCCATTTCAATTCCAGTATGCACTTCCTTTTGTTTCTTTGTTCATCTGCTACCATCAGAATCTTAAGGTAAAGTATACCTGAAATGCAGCTGGGTCAGTGAGAAACACAAGAAACCTCTAGACAAATCTTTTAAGAAGTGGGTTACTTTTTCTTTCAAAACAGTGTCTGAGAAATACCGAAATATTCTGGGTACAAGTTTAAAGCATAAAAATAACACGTAGGTGTGGATTTAAGTTTTCATTAAATCAAGACTGAGGCTGGCTTGTGGGTAGTGCAGATGACAGGAAGTTGAGTGTTTAAAAGACAGAAATACTATTTAAATTATTCAAAATTTATAGAATTGTTTTAAGACTAAGGCTGCCAGAATCCATTACCATAGACTCAATTTATAGAGAGGTTAAGTGACCTGATTGAGGGGCAAGGGGTATCACACAACCTATAAGCATCAGAGACAGGAAATCCAGATATTCTTGGCTCCAAGACTGGCTCTCTACATACGTCTCACATAGATTTTGAAAACCTCTGGCAAATGGACTTGATTTTTCTTTACCAGGAAGGTCATCATTCTCTTCCTCTTCTTCCTCTTATGATAACATTTTAATATTTGCACAAAAGTTATCTCATTTAGTCCTGGCAACAATCCAGTAAGGTAGGTGATGTCATTCATTATCAGCATTATCATTATTTTGACTTTCTAAAAATCAAACCTTACTTTTTCCTTTAAGAAAAATCAAATTTTTCTCCTCCCCACCCTCAATCCAAACATTTAAAAAAGAGTCATAAAACTCTTGAAAGAAATGTTTAGTTAAGCAAAACAAAATCTACTTTGCTCATGTCGAAGAAATATGTTGCATTCTATACTCTGAGTCCATCATACCTCTGTCAGGAGGTAGGTAGCAGGCCCTTTGGAATTGGTTAATCATTACAGAAATTAGAGTTGTTAAGTCCTCCAAAGTTTCTTGTCTTTACAATTTTGTTGTTATTGTATAAATTGTTCTTCTGGTTCTCCATTCTGTCTCAGTTCACATTTTACTGAAACTATCTTTCACTATTTATTATAGTACTGTAGTATTCCCCTGCATTCATATGCCATAGTTAATTTAGTTATGTGATATGATCATGCCCATTTTATAGAAGAGGAATGAAGGATAGAGGAGGTTAGATGACTTTCCTGGGGTCACATATTTAGTAAATGCCTGAGGCAAGATTTGAAATCAGGTCTTCACTTCACATCCAGAACTTGAATTGTTGCCCTCACCACCTGCTTTGAAAACATTTAATGGTCTAAAAATGAAGGGAATAGAAATGATCAGGTACCTTATCACTGAAAGTCCTGCTCCAATGTAGTTTAGCAGGGGCCTTGATATGTCTTCAGGATCCATTCCAAACCATCCAAACCTGAAAAAAAGAAAAAAAAGAAAAAAGAAAGTCAACACAGCTAGATTAGGTCTTTTGAAAAGTTGAAGAGTTTTGAACTTTTGCCTCTTTTACAACCAGAAAGATTCTATGGTCAGTTTGGTTGGTGGTGAAGATGTCACAGAAGAAACTTTGTTATGGCTAATTTCAACAGAAAATCCCTCTATCAAATCTTGGACGATGTTTGAAGTGGAATAAGGAATTTTAAAATGGGACTTGTGACAATACAGCTAAAAATCTTTCCTGTCAAACCACCTTGATTTTCTTACTTCATGGCCCTTGGCTTTGGTCCAAATCACTATAAACACTTCCTACTACCAATAGTGATATTAGACTGTAAGATCCTTGTGGGTAGGGAATATTTTGTTCATTGTATTTGTATCCCCCAATGTCTAGTATTGGGGGCCACTTCATATTATTTGCTGATTGAGGAGGAGGAGAAGCTGGGAATCCTTTGAGGTTTACATTAAACCTGGTCTTCTAATTTATAAGAATCATTGAATTGCTCAAGGCTGGTCTGTAGATAACAGATATCTATTGTTTATTAGACCTTTACTCATTTTACCAGCTTGATAGGGCCCTCTAAAGCTTCAATTTTACTGATATAGCCTTTGAGGACTTAAGAATCATTTCCATGCCACTACCAGGAAATGGAGGAAGACTTCAGAGTCAAAGATATACCTGGCCTCCTCTCCCCAAATGAAGTTCTGGTTTTATGAGTAATTCTCCAGTTAAACATTAAAGGAAGATTTCAAAGGGGAAGTATATCTTACCCCCTGTCCTCAACTAAGACTTTGATCTTATGAAATAATATCGACAGATCAGATATTCCTTTTCCATGGGTTGAACAAATTTTAAATAAATTATCACACTTGTGAATTTTCTTTAAAAGTTATAATGAAAATTTAATTTAAAATGTTTTTCTCTTAAGGTTAATTAAATTACTCTTTGCATTTCTCATTTGACATTTATCCTGGTACCATATAGAGTCATTAACCTGGTTATATATAGGTCACACACACAAACACACACACATATATGCATGTGTATATATGGATGTGTGAAAATGTTATCTATATAGGTAGATATAAATATACACATGGGCATATATGTACATACATGTATATTTGTATATACATATGTATAGGATTATAGGGGTATGTATATATATGTATTATGTATATATATGTACATATGTGTACATACATAAATACATGTATATAATAACTTCTGCCAAATTCCTACTGTCATGCCTCATTGTGGTACAGAGGTGCCCCTGGGTGCTTTGAGACAAGGCTAATAAAATACATTTTCTGACAAATACTTGCAACATGGGATACTTTTGAGGATGGATGTAGTAATGGATGATGTAGCTACCAACAGAGGATAGTACCTATAGTGATGAAATCACAGACTTGTAGAAATAGTGATGTTTGAAGCAGTATGCATTTGTTTTATTTAATGAAAATTGTAATTTCATTAGTGTGTGGAAATTCTTATGCTAAAAATTCTTTGAATCATACAGAATTGAAATTTGTCTGCAATTTAAAATATTTTTTTTTTTTGGTGAGTGGGTGGGGATTTATTTCTTTATTTTCCCAACATATGAAAAGGTTAAATCCTAAACTAACAGTATAGCTTGGCTAGATACTGTGAAGATATTCCATCTCCATAGCTTCTCTTATTCTGTTCCTTCTCCTTCTGGAGGCACTGATTCATGAATTGAGGGAGGGAAATGATGAACAATAATGGGGTAGGGTCAGTGTTCTCCAGAAAAACCTGGTTAGGGGACAGCCTACAACTTAAAATCTTAAGAGGCTTGTCTTGGGACATTAAGTGGATTTTAGGATCACATTTGAGGCTGGAACAGACCTTGGAGGGCATCTAGTCTAATCTCTATTTACTGTTGGTGAAACTAAGAATGTTGAGAAAAGGAATGATTTGCCTAAGAACTGAGACATGAACCCAGGCCATGTGACTTCAGAATTAGTACTCTTTCCACTTGCTCAGAGTTATGGGCATATTATTAGATCAGGGTTCTTTTAATCTGGGATCCTTATGACCATATTTCAATATAATTGGTTTCCTTTGTAATCCAGTGTATTTTATGTATGTATTTTAAAATGCTATTCAAAGTAGGGGTTAGTCTAGGCTTGCCTAGACTGTGAAAGGAATTCAGGACAAAAAAAATTATCATCTTTTGGTTTTGAATTACCTCCTTTTCCCAAATATATTAAAACTAACATTTAAGTTTTAGGGATTGCAAAGCATTCCACAGGCATTATTTTTTGATTCTTCTCCTACCCCAAAGGGAATATTACTCATGACAAAGAATTTTATAAAAAGGGGTGGGGAAGCAGGCAAAACTAACCAATTTTGACTCTCACCTGCATGAAGGGAGGGATGCATTTTCAAAAAATGTCTCATAAACTTATTCTGTATCCCTAGTGCATACTATGGTGACTTGCACAGAGGAGGCCTCTATAAGGGTTGGACAATTTCTGTCTGAACTGGTTTACCTTGAGCTTGCCCAGCCTGTAAGCGAGTTAAATGATCCCCAGATTAAAAGTCCAAGGCCTAAACCAATTGTTTTAACAATCGGGACAACAGTGATGTTACCTGTAAGATAAAAATCATAGGGAAAAAAGTCTTCACTCTCATAAAAAGCACAGAAAATACATTTAGAATAAAACTCAAACTTAAAATCAACAGTAACAGAATGCCTACATCACACCTAGTAATTTGGTATCCCCCCTCCCCCATTTTTAGAAGCAGTGTATTTCTCTTGTATAAATTTTAAAGTTGTAAAGTCCAAATCAAAACTCTCAAAGCTAGATATTTTGCAGAAAAATGTTGGGCTGAGCTACCCACCAAGTTGCAGAAATACTCTTCAGCCTTGGCATATGCCTTTGTTCAGACATATGCTATTTTTAGAAAGCATTGCTGAAGCTGAAAAATGGTTGTGGTTTTATGCTGGTTATGCTGTTGCATGGAGGTAAAGTGGGCTGTAGGGCTGGATTTGTATCAGAAAAAAAAGAAAGCCTTTGACCCTGGACATATTACTCAGTCTTTCTGAAGGTCATGTAATTCTCTGAGGTTGTTAGTTATAAAAGGGTGAAAGAGATCTGGGGTTGTAGAGAGGAGTTTCCACAGAAAATTATTGTCTAGGAGACTGACAGAGATTTAGATATGAAAGGGATCTTAGAGGTCTTAAAGTCCATCCATTTCAACCCCTTCATAGCACAGATAAGGAAACTGAGGCCCTTTATCTTGAGGAAAGCTAACCATTAGAGATAGGACTATCTCTGCATTTATTATTGTTGTCTTCTAGATACTACAAAGACTAGCAGCAACTAGGTGGCACCTTGGATAAAGTGCTGGTCCTGGAGTCAGGTGGAACTGAGTTTAAATTTGAATTCAGATACTACCTCTGTGACCCTGAACAAGTCACTACCTCTGTCTACCTCAGTTTCCTCATCTGGAAAATGAGGCTAATAATACTATCACCCAGAGTTGTCACAAGAATAAGATGATAATATTTGTAGAGTGCTTTGCAAACTTTAAAGCACTAAGTGTAAGCTATCAAAATCATCATCATCATTCTTCCTGCCCATGAAGAGTTTGCATTCTATTGTTGGGATAACACAAATACACAGATTAATAAATACAACATATATCTACAATGTAGATACAAAATAATTTCACCCTGAGAAGCACTGATAACTCCAATGATCAGGAAAAGCCTTACATAGGAGATAATAATAACAATAGCTCTTCTGTAGAGTTTACTATGTGTCAGGCACTTAACAAATAGTATTTCATTTGATCCTCCCAACAACCCTGGGAGGTAGGTGCTATTATTATCCTCACTTTACAGATGAGGAAGCTGAGGCAAACAGAGGTTAAAGTGACCCACCTAGGGTCACACAGCTAGTAAGTGTCTGAGGCCAAATTTGAACTTAACTTCTTGTCTGTAGTCCAGGTGCTTTATCCAGAGTACTGCTTGGCTTCCCCAGATGGAAAGTGAATTAAGTCTAGAAAGGAGCTAGAGATTCCAAAAGGCAGAAACAATGGAAAGACTATCCCAGACCTGGAGAAATGTCTGTAAATAGGGGAAGGAAAATCCTATACAGAAAGGAAATGCCATCTCTCCCACTCAAGTCCTACACTCTTAGACCACAGGTACACTTTGTAAGCTAGCTTCCCCATTGTGAAAATCTTCCTCTCAGATAGGCAATCAACAAAGTGACAGAATTAAAGGCATCCCATCCCTACCTCGCTAACACTGCTCACAGGACTGTTGTATCAAAGGAAAAAAAAAACCTACTTGCAAAGTGTTTAGCACAGTGCCTCACACAATGTAATTAGTTAATTAACGATCCTCGTTCCCTTGCTCTTTTCTGTATCTACCCCTTTTAAAATCTAAAGAGAGTGTGCAGGAGAAACATGTGGTCTGGTCTTACTATTCCCAGGGGCAGCCCCAGTTAGGATTGGAGAAAACAATAATAGTAACTCATGTTTACCTGACACTTTTAGGTTTACAAAGGCCTTTCCTAACAATAGATATAAGAGGTATAGGCCATTGCTTTTCCCATTTTAGAGAGGAAGAGACAGGCTTCATGTAATAATAATGGAATTTAAAGATTCCCTGTATTGGCTTGGTTTTGGGGTTGAGTGTTAAAACCCAGAGCTTGTGAATCCCACTTGTTGTGGATGGACTTGTTGAAGTGAAGAGCGGGCTGAACTGGGAGGAGCTGGTGTAGTGGATTTAGAGAGGAGGCCCCAGCAATGAGAGACAGAAGAACTTTTGGAAATTATTGAATTACACTTGGTGAATGCTGTATTTTGATTTTCTCTGCTCTGTGAATGTTTTGCCTTAATTTGTCACTGAATAAAAGGAGAGTTACTATGCTGGTATTCTGAGCCTTGGAAGTTGCCTTTGCTTGGCATTATACTCCAAAAGTTAAGAAACTTGTCCAGCTGAAGGGTCACAGAGTGTCAGAATCAGAAATTAAACTAAAGCCTTTTGCTCTACCTAATTGTATATGTGGTATATATATATATATATATATATATATATACACACACATATACATATATATCAGCTTGCTTGATATATATATATATATCAATCATATACCAATTGTATATGTGGAGATATATATATATATACATACACACATACATATATATACATATATATATATATATATATACACACATACATATATATATATCAGCTTGCTGATGCATGGAATTCTACAATTATAGCTTCATTTATTTGACTTGGATAAACAAGATATTTGCCCTTAGTCAAGAGAGAAATAATACTGGGAGTGACAACTCTTGAAAACACATCTCAGATTCTACTTCAACAGGAAGCTTTTCTTGGTCTCAGAGTTGTTAATCCTCTTCCCTCTTCTCTGCCTAAAGTTAACTGTAAATGGAATGTTTGTTCATGTTTCTGTGTAAATGTTGCTCTCTGCCCTGAAAAGAACGTACATTTTTGGGGCAGCTAGGTGGTGCAGTGAATAGAGCACTGGCCCTAGAGTCAGGAGGACCTGAGTTCAAATCCAGGCTCAAATCCAGACACTTAACACAAAAACCTAGCCTTGTGACCTTGGGCAAGTCACTTAACTTCAATCACCCTACTTCCCCCCCTCCAAAAACCAAACAAAAAAACCCACCAAAAACAAAACAACAAAAAAAGAAAGAACATACATTTCCTAAGGATAGGGACAGCTTCATTTTTGTCTTTATATCTTCAGTGACTAACACAGTGCCTAAGACATAGTCAACAATAAATATTTGCAGAATTGAAATGAAAGGAAAAGAATGGAATGGAATTCTTTATGAGGCAGAGCATGCTGATACTTGAAGGTACAGGTTCTTGACCTTGCTTGAATCATGGATTCCTATGGCAGTCTAGTAAAGCCTGGGCATCCTGTCAATGTTTTTAAATTAATAAAATAAAATATATAAGATTACTAAGGAAACCAATTATATTGAAATACTTTAAGTATCATTTTTTTTAAAGTTCATGGACCCATATTAAAATCCCCTGCTCTAAGGGTTCCTACAAATCAACCCCGTCATTTTACAAATGAGAAAACTAAAAGTAGAAAGATTAAACACATCATGCCTTCTATCAGGATTAAAACCTAGGTCTTTAAGCCTTAGACATCTACCCACTAATGAGAATTCATCACATTCTTTTCTCAGAACAGATTATGATAGGGAGAAATGTAGAAAAAAAAGCCAAAAAGAAGAACTTTACCTCTGCTAACTGAATTAAATTGGGGAACATTTTGGTGGAATTCATCTTTGTGGCATTGGCCAGGGTTAAGGGACTGAAAATTATAACACCAGGCAGAACCTCACAAAACATCTTTCCATTTTAAGCAATGGTACTCTTAAATGCATATTTATTAAAAAGAGTTTGCTAAAATATTGTTGAAATATTGGATTAATGATTCCTGACTACATAGGAAAAAACCTGACAAATCTGATTGATATGAAAGTAGACTCTTAAATGAACTGCTTTGCAACTGCCCCACCCAACCATCAATTGTTAACTGCACAAATGACTTATTAATCAATATAATGATGTGTTCCTTGTAAAAAGAAACAATGAGAGTACTTGAAAATATATAAAAAATATATTTGTGAACAAATGGACCCAATAATTTTGTGAAATATGACCTTCTGTTTTAAAAATAGCATAAAGTTTTGTGGATCATGAATTTTTTACGAATTTATACTACAAAGTATCTCTACCCAAAAGTCTAGAATTGACTATAAGAGGATGAAATTCCTGCCTTGAATGTAGAGTGGAAAGGAATCTGAGAGGTTATCTTTATTTGGCAGATGAAGCAACCATGGCCCAGGGAGACTGACTAGCCTAATGATACACAGGTAGGTAGTAAAGAGTAGGGCCAAGATGTTAACCTAAGTCCTCTGGTTCTAAATCGTTGCCTCCTTGAGAGTGTAATAGATAAGGCATTGGTCTTGGAGTCAGGAAGCCCTCGAGTTCAAATTTCATCACTGACATTAGCTCTGTGACCCAGGACAAATCACTTCTCTAGGCCTCATTTTCCTAGTCTATAAATGAAGAGACTATATTCAGTGGTCACTTCTAGTTCTAATTTCTATGATTGTACTTTGATGGATCTATGATCTCACTGATGGGAGCACTTCTGCTTCCATTAGGAAAGACTGTAACCACTCACACCTTTTTTCCAACTCTTGGTCCAAATCCTATGTAGATAATTATGATAATACTCAACATATTGTGGGCCTCCTTGACATTGTGTTTATTAACTACCTATCCCTTTCTCTTGTTACATGACTAATGTCCCTCCTATTTCAGGCATATAACTCTTAGTTAACATCCTTTATTCTAGGTCTTCAGGAGAGTTTTTCACTACTTATATATTCCAACCTATTGATACCCACACATGCCTCTCCACTTCTTACTATATTAAATACATGACAGATGGAAAAATCTAGAACGTGTATTGTGATGTGCTCTGCTAAATTACTGAGTAATTTTTACTTGAGCTAATAAGGATTTGTAGTCAAAAATGATTTAAGGCAATGTGTCAAGCAACAATCACTACTGGTACTAGTCTACACCAAGGAAACTAAAGAGATCCTAGGGAAAGGGTACAGGCATAGTGTTAGAGGGGAAAGGGTAGAACATCTGGAGGAGAGGCCTTGGGTTCAAATCCTGATTTTGTCACATTCAGTCTTTTAACCTCTGGACCCTCATTTTCCTCCTGAGGGCATTGGACTCAGATTCTAAGATCTCTTCCAATTCTAAATCTCTGAGCCTACATTTATAAAGGTCACATAAATATAACATTAAAATGTAAACATGAATTATTTTAATCATAGTTTTTAAGTAACAAAAGATCTTCTATACATTACCTGTGGCCCAAATACAACCCCCAAGCATTGCAAGAGGCCAGAACTTGGGACAACGGAGTAACAGATTAACCACTAAGGAAACTGTCCATATGGCAGCACAGAGAATCCATTGAAGAAACATTCCTGACAATAAAGAAATAATTTATTATCAATGGTTATACTTCAATTTTCTAGGTATATGCTTATTGATATTCATGGAGACACTTGTCTTAACTTCTCTTTCTTCTATGATTATACAAAGCAAACTACACCAGTAAGTAGAAGTTAGTAAGTGATTCTACATTTTCATCTTTGAACCTTGTTGGTCACCATCACCTACTGAAGAAAACTGACATAGAATTGCAGTTTTGTATGACAGTTTTCTAAAGCCCCTATTTTTTAATGATTCTTACTATTGCCCTAGTAATAAAATAAATAAATGTGTGTATAATAAAATAAAAAAAGGAGGTATATAAAGTTGAATTATTATAAGTTTCTTTGGGTTGGGACATTACAAAAAGCTGGGAGTTAACTTCCTATAAATGAAAGCATACTTTCTAAATTCTAATCAGGCTTTTAGTGATATGAAGGTAGGTGGGTGAATGCATGTCCTGAAGGTTTTCTTCTGTCCTTTGGATTTCACCCACTATTGGCTAAAATAATAAAGGTCAAACTTAAAAAGAGTCAAGAGAGTCCATAATCAAAAGGTTCACTTAAAAGGGAGAAGCTAGAGTTGTAAGCAAGTAAATTGTAATGCAACTGTTTGCCCAGCTGAGAAGAAAGAAGAAAAGGAATGAGATCTAAATTGGCTGGAAAACCACCTCAATGATAATGGCTGATGGTAGGCTGTTGCATGTGTTGGCTGTAATTATTAGGAAGCTGTTCAAACCCTAGAACTAGGTATCAATCAGCTAATGTGCTAGAAAAAGGTAACAAAGATGACTATAAATGAGACAGAACCGCAGTACAATAAAGAGGCATAGCAGTTTGCCCCTAATTTAGCAGAAAGAATGGTCAGTAGGAGGCATGGAGAATCAAGGATGCTAGTCTCATTAAAATATGAAGAGAAACAGAAAAGCGTTGCAGATTATTGCCAGTGGAAGGAACAGAAATAGTTCAGTCAAAAACTATGTGTTTATTGGGTACAAATTGAATTGTTAGCTATATGAGGTGAAAGGGTTAGAAGAATACTTCTTTCCTTGCCATCTTATCAGGGAAAATGAAGTCATCTTCCCTGGTAGGATAGAAGAAATGTTTCAGGTTGGGAAACAAAGAACAGAAGGGGTACCATAAGACTTGAAAAGTCATATGCTTTGATCTTCAAAAATGGTAAGAAAATGAAATTTATCAACTCCAAACCAGTGAGTTGACTTTAGTTTCTGGAAATATTTTAGAAAATGTTGTCATCAATATTTTAAAACCAGATTTGTAATTTCATCAGTGTAGAGAAAAAGTTTTTCACTTCTAAATTCAAGTAGGCACCTAGTCCCAAACTTACGGTCTTAATGAGTGGCCTACATCACTAAGAGGACAAATGGCTTGCCCAGGATCACACAGTCAATATGTTCGAGAAAGGCTTGATGCCAAATCTAATTCTAAAGCTAGTTCCTTTTCTTTGTGACTACAGCCTCTGGAGTACATTATTAAATAGATGGCTAGCAAATATCTAGAAAAGGTACCAGAATAGTTTAACCAAGAACAGGTGATGTCTGATTAATATCATTAAAAATAATAGCAATGCTAGATTGACACATCAGAAAAATGCAGTAAAGTATACATAGAGTTTAGAAAAGGCTTTGATAAAAGTATCTTATGCACTTCTATTGGAGAAAATGGAGAAAAGGCAAGCTGAAAGTTAATGATTCTATATCAATTTGAAAATCTTTAGACAACTTGTCACTAACTATGTAGAGACAGCTGGTGTCACAGTGGCCAGAGTGCTAGGCCTGGAGTCATAAAGATCTGAATTCAAATCCAGCCTCAGACACTTATTAGCTGTGTGGCCCTAGGCAAGTCACAACCTCCATTTCCTCCATAAAACTGCCATAAAATGGGGATGATAAAAGCAACTACCTAGCAGTATTGTTCTGAGGATCAAATTAAAGAATATTTGTAAAAAAACAAAAAAACACTTAGCATAGCACATAGTAGGTGCTATATAAATACTTATTCTCTTCCCTTTTTGGTAGAGTATGCCAAGGCTCTGAGCTTGGCCTACTGCTATTTAACATTTTTAACAATTACATGTCGACAGCACCCACAGAACGGCACAGAGAAGCTAACCTCCTGCAGAGGACAGCCCAGCAGCCCTGCAGGAAGCGGCCAGCACAGCGCTCTGAGAGCAGGCAGCACAGTGTGCTGGGAACCAACAGCGCAGCACACAGAGCCGAGGCCAGGTCCGCGGTTTTAGCCCCAGGGTGGCCGGGCCTTCAGCTGGCTGGTGGAACCCCAGAACACCAGCAATTGTGGCGATTCCAGAATTATCAGCACAGATATGCCTAGGACAAAGTGAGAGGTTAGTGCCCTATGGACTTTGGGACCAGTATTTGGGGAACACGTGGCTGCCTCCCCTGGGGGCAAAAAGCTGCTGAAGAAACAGCTGCACAGAAGCCATTTTGCAGCATCAGTAGTGGCTCTAGCTCCTGGTCTGCGAACTGTAGGAAGATCCAGCAATCAGTCTGGGGGTTAATCGCTTTTGCTTTAAACTGCCTGGATCTGGATTGTGGTCTGGGGGGGAAGTTTGGGGTGGGTATCCAACTTGCCAGAGTGGGTGGAGGCTTTACAGAGGCCACCCAACTGGCAGAAGTTGTGAAGACCCCACGTTTGGGCGGAAGCTCCCCTGTCTGGTGGCAGAGTCCTACTGTGGCAACAAGCCCAAAAAATCAAGTAATTAAGTGGCAACATGCCTAGGCAAATGAAAGAAAATAAACAGAAAAGTTCAACATTGGACTCCTATTTTAGGGGCAAAGAGGCTCAAAGCATGGAGGAGGACTGTGAGGTCAGAACTCCTGCACCAAAAGCCCCAGATGAAAATACAAGCTGGCTACAGGCCATAGAGGACCTTAAGAAGCAGATAAGAGAAGTGGGGAAAATTTGGGAAGAGAAATGAAAAAGATGCAAGAAAAGTATGAAATGACAGTCAACAGCCTGACTGAGGAAAATAACACCTTAAAAAATAGACTAACTCAAATGGCAAAAGAGGCTCAGAAAGGCAATGAGGAGAAGAATGCCTTAAAAAGTCGAATTTGCCAGATGGAAAAAGAATCTCAAAAGCTCACTGAGGAGATTCATTCCTTCAGAGTTAGACTGGAGCAAATGCAAGCTAGTGACTTTATGAGAAATCAAGATACTATTAAACAGATCCAAACAAATGAAAGAATAGAAGGCAATGTGAAATATCTCATGGGAAAAACCACTGACCTGGAAAATAGATCCAGGAGAGATAATTTAAAAATTATTGGACTACCTGAAAGCCATGATCAAAGAAAGAACCTAGAAATCATCCTTAAAGAAATTCTCAAGGAAAATTGCCCTGATGTTTTAGACCCAGTGGGGGAAATAGAGGTTGAAAGAATCCACCAATCGCCTCCTGAAAATGATCCCAAAAAGAAAACTCCTAGGAATATTATAGCCAGGCTCCAGAACTCCCAGATCAAGGAGAAAATACTCCAAGCAGCCAGGAAGAAACAATTTCAATATTGTGGAAACACAATCAGAATAGCCCAGGATCTGGCAGCTTCTACACTGAGGGATTGAAGAGCATGGAACATGATATTCCAGAGGGCAAAAGAGCTGGGATTGAAGCCAAAGGTCACCTACCCAGCAAAACTGAGTATCTTGTTTCAGGGGAAAATATGGTCATTCAGTGGAAGAGAGGACTTTCAAGCACTCTTGATGAAAAAACCAGAGTTGAATAGAAAATTTGACATTCAGACACAAGAAGCAAGAGATGCTTGAGAAGGTAATCAAGGAAAAGAAATCAAAAGGAACTTATCAAAGTTGGACTGTTTACATTTCTACATGGAAAAACAATAACTGTGTTTGATGAAACCTCTTTCATTATGAAAATAATTGAAGAAGGGTACATGGCATATGTTCACAGGTATACATGGATAGAGGGCACAGGTTGAATCTGATGGGAACGGATGATTCTTTTTTTTTTTTTTTTTTGAGGGCAGTTGGGGTTGGATGACTTGCCCGGGGTTTTTGTTTGTGTGTTGGGTGTCTGGGGCCGGATCTGAGCTCGGGTCCTTCTGACTCCAGGCCCAGCGCTCTGCTCGCTGCGCCACCTAGCTGCCCCAAGGAGGGGATGACTCTTAAGGGGTGGAGTCAAGAGGTGAGAGAGGAAAGTGGCAAGAGGAGATGGAGAGAGACAGGGTAGGGTAAACTATCTCATGTAGAAGAGGCAAGGGGAAGTAGTCGCAGGGGAGGGGAAGAACAGGAAGGCAAAAAGGCAAAAGCATATTCTCATTGAAGTTGGCTCAAGGAGAGAACATACTAAACATACTAAATGGAATATCTTACCCTCACTCACTCTCCTGAGTAGGGAAAAGGAGGATGAGAGGGGGGATGATGGAGGGGAGGGCATTCTGGGGGGAGGGGAGATTGGAAGTACCCACTATCAAAGAGGGACAGGATCAAAGTAGGGAATGGACCAGATGGGAGGTGAGATGGGTGGGAGGGAAATATAAGCAGTCTTTTACAGTATATCTACTATGGTAATGTTTTGCATAGCTATACATGTACAACACATACTGAATTGCTTATCTTCTCAGAGGGAGTGGGTGACAAGGGAGGAAGGGAATGGATCTGAAAATCGAAGTTTTAAAATTAAATGTTTCATAAGATGTCCAGGCATTGGGGCCCAGAGATTCACCTTGCCCTAATAGCAAAGTCGAAGGGGGTATGGGAGAAGATATGGGAGAGAGCAGATTGGATGAGGGGATATCTAGTGGGACTGCTATTCTGGGGTGGTGGGTAGGGAAAAAATGGGGGAAAATGTAACTCGTAATCTGGTGGAAATGAATGATGTAAACCAGAAGTTAATAAAGCATTTGTTTAATCAAAAAAAGAAACAAAACAATTACATGTCTAAAGTCATACGTAGCAGCCTTATCAAATCTGCAGAAGGTACAAAGTCATAAGCAATAGCTGATACGTTGTATGACAAGCTCCAGAAAGAGCTTGACCAGGACGGCTAGGTGGCGCAGTGAGTCAAGCGTCGGCCCTGGAGTCAGAAGGACCTGAGTTAGGATCGGATCTCAGACACTTAACACACACACAGACAAAACCTAGCTGTGTGACCTTGGGCAAGTTACTTAACCCCAATTGCCCTCCAAAAAGCAAAAAAAAAAAAAAAAAAAGAAAGAGCTTGACCAGCCAAAATACTAGGTTGGCTTTTAAGAGATGAAACTTAATAGGGATATGTGTTGCATCTTATATTTGATTTCATGCCTATAAGAAAAATAGGATTAGACAGCAGTTTGAATGGAAAAAGAATTGGGGGTTTTAAAAGTGATTTGCAAGTCCAATATGAGTCAGCACTTAGCAGTATCTGAAAAAAAGCTAAGTCAATATTAGCATGCATTGAGAGGCAGAGTTTCAGAAATGAGGATGCAGCAATTGTACTACACTCACCCATGTCATATTTGGAATATTATGTTCAGGTTTGTGTACCCTGTCTTAGGAAGGACATTACTAAGCTGCAGAATGTCCAGAGGAGATCAACCAGGATGGACAAGACTCGTGCATCCATTCCACAGAAGGAGGATGGAAGGAAGTAGGGATTGTTAGGCTAGAGAAGACTCAAGGGAAACATTATAGAAGTCTTCAAGTATTTGAAAGGTTGTCATATGAAAGTAGTAGATTTGTTCTGCTTGGTCCCTGAGGGCAGAATGAGAAACCATGGAAGGGAAGGGGGGAAAATTGCAGAGGCAAATTCACACTCGATGTCAGGAAAAGATTTCCTAATAATTATAGCTGTCTAAAAATGGAATGAGCTGTCTTGAAAGGTAGCAAGTTTCCAGTGATTGAATGTCTTTAAGCAAAGGCTGGCTCACTTTATTTGTTGGAAATGTTTTGGTGGGGATTCTTTTTGGGGAATGGGTTAGGAAAACAACTCCTGGGAATACTTTGCCTGTGAAATTCTGTGGAAAAGATTAGGAAGATAAAGAAGGGAATCTACAATTGTCTTGCATTTGAAGGGTGAGAAAAAAGGAATGCTAAATGATATTAACATAATGCCCTATGGTTTAGACATTGTTTAAGCTTTAGTAGTTTAACTACACTATGATTTTTGGGAACACCCCATAAGTTGTTCTTATATGACTCAAATAGTACCTCTGTGAGGTAGCTATTAAAAATACTATTATTTCTACCTGCCCCCTTATTTTTTAACAAATGAGGTAACTGAGACCCAGAGAAATTAATTCACTTGTCCTTCATCACATAGCTTCTAAGTGTCACAGAAGGGATTTGAATGAAGGTCTTTCCTGAACTCAAGTCAGTCCATCATTTGTTACATTACACAATGCTATTTCTCTAAAAATGAGGCAGAGGAGGAAGAAGGAAGAGGAATTTCTGCTGTATATTTAGAGCTATTATTAATATATGGTTCTCTCCAGTCTCCCTCCCCACCCATGGCTGATCTTGACATCTTGAGAAAGAAACAGCTTTTAGGTTCACAAAATGAAAAGGAGGAACCAAAGAGGCTACCAGAAATGAGATCATCTATTACTAATGACATAAAGAAGAGATATTTGTCTTGGGAGCCCTGCATAGGGATGTTGAATTAGCTATATGTTGACCTCCCAAGGCTAACCAGAAGTTAGGATGCCCTCATACCCCAGGAATCTGACACATCGTGAACTGTCTTCTGAGACTTGTTCAAACTTTATGAACAATATCCTCCTCAGATGATTCAAGTGGGAATGAATAATATCAATACTGGGATCTAGAAAGATTCTCCAGAGTTAATAAAACCCTAGATAAGAAACTTAAGGATATGGGGATACAGATGGTATTTTTACCATTACTTTAGATTTGTGGCAGGGACTTAAGAGAAGAAAGCATAATATTGAAAATAAACCATTTACTAAGATGGGATCAGAGAATGGTATTTGGCTTAAGATCCATGGCTCAAGATGAGAAGATTCTTGGCCGGTAGGAGTACATCTAATGAGGACTAGGGAAGAATGTATTTGTTTAGTGATGTGGTGATCTTATCAAGGGTCCTTTAAAGCCAGGTTGAAGGGAGTGGCAGAACATTATCTAGCTACAACACAGAAATCAGATACCATTAAAAACAGCAGGCCTGGTAGGAAGAATAATGGAGTTATTTAGCAATCAAATACACTTGATCAGGGGGTTAAAGAGATACATGAATAGATAATCTAGTAAACAACTTTCCCTCCCCTTCTATTAAATCCTGCTTTAAAAAAAACAAAACAAAAACTTTTCTAATGTTCAGGCATTTTTATAAGTGGGTTATTAAGAAATGGATGCTATGAAATTCAAAGTGGGACAATTCTTTTGGCTAGAAGAATAATTCAAAGGTGCTTCAGAAGCATAACATAGGAAGGTGAATTTTAGCTTAGGAATTTTGGAAGAGACAACAGGAGGGGCAGAAATGATACTGTGGTCTAAGATGTATATACCCAAATGTGTTCAGAATAGGTAAAAAAAATGAAGTCTTAACATTTGTCTCGCTGGTAGTTTCAGTAGCTTTCCTTTGTTAATTATTTCCTATTTGTCCTACAGATAGCTTGCTTTGTATATACTTGTTTGCATGTTGTTTCCACCATTAGGTTGTAATCTCTTTGAGGGCTGTGACTATCTTTTGCCTCTTTTTTGTATTTCCTGTGCTTAGCAAAGTGCCTGGCACATAGGAGATGTTCAATAAATTTTTATTGATTGAAAGTTGATTGATCTTGGGATTTATCTAGGATGTGACTACATTGGGATACATCAATGAAAAAGTACACCTTGTTTAAAGTAAGGATTGAATATGAGGGAAATAAAATAGCAAGCTACATTAAAAGAAATGTACATCTGTGTGGAAATCTACGTAAAGTAAGGCAGAAAGGATTTGGGTTAGCAACAAGGAAGGAAAATCAAAAAGATTTCATGGTCAGAATATCCTGGCATCAATACTTAGTAGCTCTGAGACCACGAGAAAGTTAAAGTCTCTGAACCTGTTTCCTTATGGAGGCCCCTAATATAGATTATAATGATAATAATAAGAATAAGAAAAACTGATATTTATATAGTGCCTTGTCTTACAAAGTAATTTGAATATTTTAATCTGCAAACTTAGTCATGATCAATATTATTAGCTCTCATTTTAACAACAAAAGTTTGCTTATATAATGCTTTATATTTCATCTACAATGCTTCTGTGAATCTCTGTTCTTAAGGACATGAGTACTTCCTTCAGCTAGCTGGTGAACTGGATAGAGCGCTGGGCCTGGAATCGGGAAGGCTCTTCCTGAGTTCAAATCTGTCCTCAGAAACTTACTAGCCATGTGACCCTGGGCAAATCACTTAACTCTCTTTGCCTGGGTTTCCTTATCTATAAAGTAAGCTAGAAAAGGAATGGCCAATGACTCCAGGATCTTTGCCAAGAAAACCCCATTTGGGATCACAGAGAGTCAGAAAAGATTAAACGACAATAATAGCACTGCTTTCAGAGGTAGTGATTGCAACCCATCTATGCCTTTGTCATCCTATATAATTCTCATCTGTATCTTAAATATCTTCCACAGGATATACCCAATGTGCTGGGGACCTTGGTCAGGGTCTTTTAACATTCTATGAGTGCCAGAAAATCACCTGAGCTATCAGTTTGTCATCTCTTGTTCTCCATGTGTGACTAGTTGACCTACTTTTTTAGTCATAGAATGTCCTTAATGTCTCATAGTTCTTGGAGCATAAATCATTGCTGGCAATATGTAGCATCCTACTTATATCTTTTTCTATATGGTACCCTTTAAATCTTCCACTTGCCTTGCTACTAATTTCACCTTTCAGAATCTGAGAAAGAACTGGCTGCCGAAGCAGACAGGATGATATTCTTGGAGCTGAGATGAGGAAATAAATGCCAGGGATAGTGGTATTTGTACCCTAGATTTCAGAGAAGTAAAGCTTGAAGAGTTCAGACATATTGAAGGCATAATCCTATGATCTGATAGTGTTTTTAAAAATGGAAGTTGGCTTTGGTTTTGGGGACTCTCAAGAATGAAAAGCTTAAATTATAGTTGTAGTTGATTCCAGTAAGGGCTGTGCTGAAGCCCTAATCAGTCAAATCTGATTGCTATCTTTTCAGTGTGAACATTTATACTTTGGAAATGGGCAAATATATAACAGGGCTTTATTTACTATTTTGCTGAACTCTAAAGTTAAGTAAGTGATGTAGAAAATATGAATGATGCAGATTTAAAAAAAAAATCACTTATAATCCCCTACTCCTAAACCAGTTACTAAATATTTACCAGTCCATCGTTGATTCCAGTGAAGAAAAAAGGAATGTCAAAAGAAACCAATGTGGTTGCAAAGGGAACCAAAAGATGATGAGTTTACATTTTTAAGGGCATGTGTGATATATGTAAGCAAGAACCAAGAAAATATTATATACAGTAACAACAATTTTCTTTTAAGAATGACTTTGAGCGCATAAGTTATTTTAGCTATTATAACTACCCAAATAACTATAAAGAACATATGAAGAAAGATGCTATCTGCATTGAGAGAAAGAATTGATAAATTGAAGCATGTATAGAAGAATTTTACATATATTATATATATAATACAAGTACATGTATTATATATATACATATGTACATATATACATATATATGAGGGAAGAAAAAAAGAAATTTACATGATAATTTTGTTGTATAGCAAGGAATAGCAAGTTATACATAGTAGATTTGCAGTTTCATGTGCAATCACCTTTTTTTTTATCATACTATGCTATGGAAATGCTTGTTTCATTCCATTAATTAAAAATAAAAGAGTAACTAAGAATGAATACAAAAGAATAATATGGTTGTGGAAGGAAGGAAGGAAGGAAGAAAGAAAGGAAGGCTAAAGTCAGATCTGAACTGATTATTATGATACATACTGAAAAATAATAAAAACTTTTTAAAGTTATGTTGGGAGTCATGAGAAAAAAAAAAACCAAGAAGGAACAGATCTGCTATTTTGTTTTAGGCAGAGAGATGATGATGGGATATGGAGAGGATGTAGGGCTAGATAATTCCAATTCTCCACTTTTTTTTTCTTCAAACAATGAATATGAGCTTCATACTGAAAATGACAGAATAATATTGGTTAATGGGGAAGAGATATTGAAGATAAGTAAGGAAATGGTAAGAGAGCATCTAACTATCCTCTGTGAGTTCAAATCATCATCACCTCTCTCCTAGGAATTAATTCCTGGCATATTGAATTGCTGAACTGTAGGTGAACTTTGAAAATTAATTGTGAATATTCAGGAGAGTTTCAGGGGCCCTAGAAATAGAAAAAATGTTAACTCAATTTTTTTTAAAGAGCAAAGAAGGTAGTTAAATAAATTTCTGGAAAAATACTAGAAGCTATTGTTGAAGGCATAGCTTAAAAAAGGAAAAGGAGAGTACAAAGATAGCATATAGAATCATTTAAAAAAAGCATGCCTAGCTAATCATAACTTTTTTTTAAAGGGTTACTAGACTGCATTCTCACAACTTTCATTTCTTCATTTTCCCACCTTTTAGAAGAAAAACTACACCAAACTGAAACTATGTCAAGCCTCAATATCTCAGCTGGCCCCATATGCAGACCCCATAGGCCCAGTCTATCTGCATTTTGGTAAAGCTTCAGACAGTCACATATCATCGTTAATATAATCAGGATTAGATGATAATGCTGTTAGGAACTGTTTAGAATACTAAACCCCAAATGTGAACTAATTAATTTTTGACCTGGACAGAAGTTCCTAGTGGTATTGTGGTGGACCTCTGTCCTTGACTTTGTTCTGTTCAATCTTTTTTTTTTTTTTTAATCTGGATGAAAACATGAAGATACAAAGATGAAGATATGAAGATATAGATGTTATGCTGATTAAATCTGTACATAACAAAACAATGGAAAGGATGGTTGATATTGTTAGGTACCAAAAAGCCCGATACAAACAGATCTTAATAGTCTGGTGTAATGAGGTAGAATCTTGTCAAATGAAACAGTAAGAATATATCTATGATTTTGACATTTGGATTTTGAAAAATCAACTGAAAAAGTTTAGGTTTGGAGACAGGGGGGTAGAGTGTCTAGGCACCAGCTAAGGTGAATAAGACCAAGAGGCTTTAGTGGTCTGAAACTCAAAATGAATTCACAGTATGATATGGCAGCTAATAAAATTAATGTGATTTTGGGCTGCATTAGCAGAAGTATCTAGGATAAGGGCTGTGATAATTTTACTTTCCTCTGCCCGGGTAAGACCACACTTGGAGTTTGATGTCCAATTCTACGTGCCAGATTTTAGAAAGGATACTGAGAAATGGCAATGTGTCAGTCCAAAGCCAGGTGATCAGAATGGTAAGAAGACATTAAAAACATGCCATATAAAGATTATTTGAAATAACAAAATGACAATTTTTAGGTCTGTCATTTAAAAAATTACAAATATATCTTCTATTAAGAATAATCAGAATGCTCCTGGTCAAAGGTGTGTGTGTGTGTGTGTGTGTGTGTGTGTGTGTGTGTGTGTGTGTGTGTGTGTGTATTACCATCGCCAGTATCAAATTTTTTCACTGGAACAAAGTTGGACCCAAATAAGACAACAGCTACAGCTGAAGAGATGAAGCCAGCAGTGAGATCTGTTCCATTGTTGCTGTGTTCCATGTTGCTGCTGCTGCTGCCTGGGAGCCAGCTGAGATATCGAGGCTTGAAGTAGTTTCAGCTTGGTGTAGTTTCTCTTCTGAAAGGTGGGAAAAAGAAGAAATGAAAGTGGTGAGAATAAGCATTGTATGACCTTGAATGTGACTGAGGGAAATTTAGTGTTTTACATTTTCCAGAGTTGTATATCCTGAATCTAGAAGTGAACGGGAGATGTTAAACAACCAAGTCAGAATTAATCCAGTGGTTCTCCCTGATATCTGAGACTGGGTTTGCTTCTAGGGGATTTTGAACTATTGCTCAATGGTGGACGCTTAGGAAATCACAACAATTCATGTGAGTATCTAAACAGATTATATTACTATTATGCTTAACAATTTCCACATTTGCTTAATTTTCCCAAAGATTAAGGAAGGAAAAAAATATTTATCAAGGGCCTACTATGTGCCAAGCACTATGTTGATAGCTTTATTTATTATATATTTATTCTATCATTTGATCCTAACAACCACTCTGGGAGGTAGTTGCTCTTATTACACCCATTTTACAGATGAGGAAATTGAGGCACATAGCAATTAAGTGACTTGCCTGGGGTCACACAGCTAGTTTGAACTCAAATTTCCCTGAATCCAGGTCCACCTCTTTATATACTATATCACTTATACGACTCTTTGACTATACCCCCTTGTTTTACAGATCAGGAAACTCAAGCCTAAATAATAGGTTACTAAATCACTAAGTCTTCCTGATTCAAGGCCCATTGCTTTCAGTTCCACAACTGCAAAAAAAGGGGTTAAATTAGATCATCTATATGTTTTCTTCTGGTTGTCTGTTTTTTATCTAATAAAAAAAAAAAACACATTTATGTTGTGCTTTCTTTTAAAGCACAATACTTTTTTATGGAAATCACTTTCTTCACAACAACTCAGTAAGAAGTAGAAAATGAGGCAGGTAGGTGGCCCAGTGGATATAGAAATGCACTTGGAATCATGAACAACTGAATTCAAAATTTTCCTCAGATACTTACTGGTTGTATGGTCCTAGGTAAGTCATTTCATATTTCTCAGCCTGATTTTCTTCCTCTATAAAATGAGGATATTACAGGGTTCTTCTGAGATAAATACATGTAATGTACATGTAGTACGTGTAAACGAGGTACTCTATGTAAAGTGCTTTATAAACCTTAAATCATAATGTAAAGATATACATTTATTTATTTGATACATATATATGTTGCTATATAAGTTTTAGCTATCCTTAACCCATTTTACAGATAAGGAAGCTCAAATTCCGAGAGTCCCTGTGTGTCTTATTCATCATTACACAGTCAATAGTAGCTAAACATTCCCCAATTCCTTCAACTGAATCTCATATAACATGAACTTGCAGTCCTTTACCATGTAGGTTGTCTTTCCCTGGTCACTAACTCTCTTATCTTTTATTTTTTTTCTTTTTAGTCCAGATTTGTGACTTTATTATTGTGGGCATTTTCTGTTTTTTTCCTCCACTGATACAATTCAGAACCTCATTTTCAATTTATAGTCTTAGATTATTGCCAGGATGGGGGTAGCAGGAGAGGGACAGGGGGAAGAAGGATTAGGTAATTTGCTTAAAGCACCTCAAATTCAACCTATCTGAAACAAAAATCAATATTTTCTTTCCTAAACATGTCCCCTCCTGGTAGCAATATGACTGGAGATAAGGAGACAGATACAAGAAATATTGTGGAAGTACAATATATTGGACTTGGTAACAACTTGGATAAAGGAAGAGATGAGGGAGTAGGTAGATCCAACCACAACTCTGGTTATGAACCTAGGCAGGCAGTTGATCTGATAGTGGTACTCTCAATAGACATAGTGATATTTGAAGGATAGGTGGATTTAGAAAAGAAGAGAGGGAGTTCTGTTTTGAACATTTTGAAGTTAAGTTGTTTGGGAGATCTAGGTCTTCAAGATATTTAGAATGAAGTTTTCGATGCTGGACTGGAATTTAGGAAAATGATTGGGGTCAGCATATATTGATTTGGGTGCTATCTGCCTAGAGCAGATGAGATCATTAAGGAAGAGAGTATAGAGAGAGTGCCCAGGACAAAGCCTTAGGGGAAATCCTTGTTTATAGAAGATATTTAAAGATACAGCAGAGAATAATGGAAAGGAATTGTAAAGATAAACAGGTGGAGAATGAGAAAACATCAGTATCATGGAAGCCCCAGGTAGACAAGTATCCAAGAGAAGGAAGTGGTTGAGAACCAAAACCTATAGCAAAAGTTCAAAGAAGACTCAGAAGAAGATTATCCAAAAGAGCTCTTGGTAACTTTTGAGAGACACAGAGAGACAGAGAGACAGAGACAGAGACAGAGACAGAGACAGAGACAGAGACAGAGAGAGAAAGAGAGAGAGAGAGAGAGAGAGAGAGAGAGAGAGAGAGAGAAGTTTTAGTAAAGTGTGAATTCAAAAAGAAGAAACTGAAATAAAAGGATTAATGATGAGGAAATCATTCTAGAAGTTTAATGACAAGTCATTCTAGGAGTTTAACAGTGAAGGGGAGATGGGAGTTAGGACAATGTTTTAAGAAAATGGAAGGGAAAGTTTTTAAGGATGGAGACTTGGGTATGTTTGTTGACCCTGGAGGTGGAGATTGTAGATAAGGGTAGTTGTTTGGGGGAACATGATTGAGAAACAACAGGAATGAAATAATTATTGCTGGTTAGTGGTAGAGATAAGAAACCCCAGTTGAGATAAGAAATTGTGAATGGCAGCATGTTTATCTTAAAAACAAACAAGCAAACAAACAAAAAAACTAACCAACCCCCCCCAATAAAAAAAAATACCCTTCCCCAGCCAGATCAGACACAAAAGATTGATATATCCAAGAAACAGAATTTTTAAACACTAAACAAACTTTGTCTTTGGATCTGGAAAAAGTTTTGGCCTTAAAAGTCAGTTCCATATCTAAATATTGCTTGTGTTTCTTTCAGATTTACCCAGACTGAATGAGGGAAACTCCTGGTAGAAACTTGTGGTAAGAGTTTGGACTTTGAAGGAAATCATCTGGAAATGAGAGTTTGACATGACCATAGAACTAGAGATACATGACAAGCAATTTCTACTTTTCTGCTTTTAGGGCATACATTTTGCCTTTCTCCTCCACCTTATATTACATATTAAAAAAAAAAAAAGGCCAATAAGAAATGAAAATAGGTCTTGGAAGAAAGAGAGATGGTTTTGGAGTCAGGAAGACTTGGTTTTAAGTCCTGCCTTTGGCACATACTCGATATCTATCTAAATACTATCTAAATCTGGCAGCTCTCTTAACAGTCAGAATTCCAGTGCAGGCACCCAAATCCACTGGTAGAGGGAATTTCCTTAACCAGAATTCTGTACACCCACGAAATCACAGGTCTACCCTGAAATCCCCCCTTGCCTTTCCCTCCTCCCCACAAAAAAATAAAATAAAATAAATGGGTAGTATTAAGACCTTAAAGTGAGAAATCATTTGGTTATTCAAAGGCTTCCTATAAGTACAATATTACAAGTAGAGCTGTAAATAATAATTTAAAATAACTTTCAACATTCACTTCTGCATTCGAGAAACGGATTTAAAGTGTGGAATAGAGCTCCTGGGCTCAGTTCTGACTGCTTATTAACCGTTAGCCAAGGTTAAGTATCACATTTTTGTTGGAATTAGTGTCTGAGGATATTTTGAAGCCTATTACCCAACAGTTCAGGGACATTACAAAAATGATTATGATACAAACAAATTTCTGTGTGAAACATCACTAGCTATTTCAAGTGAGGTACATTGACAGTGGATAATTTTTTATTCTCTACAGGAAGCTAGCACTTTTCCTCGATCATGTGGGGAACACCTTTGTACTTTGAAGGCAATTGTGATTTTTAAAAAAAAGAGCTTCATGTAGAAGGTTACTTTTTGGAAGAAAATAAAAAAAACATTTTGGGGTTGTTACTGATAATGCAATGTTAAGTCACAAGAAACAAATTTTGTCATTGTTTTGAATTAGATTCATAGATAACTACTGACAACTATCTCCATGTTGTGAAGTATAACAAAGTACTTTGAAAACTCTATTATGCTAATATAAATATCTACCACTAAAACTATTAATATATGAAAGGTCTATTCCATAATTATCATCATTCAACTAACTTTCTTTCATTTTCCTAAACTCAATTAAACAATATACTTGTATTAGGTGGGGAGCCCTAAGGACATAAAGGCATAACAATAATCACAAACAAACAAAAAACCCAGTCCAGTCTCTCTCCAACTGCTTACATTCCATTGAATAATTCATTCAGTGACATCCATCACCAGTGAATGAGTTCTCAGTCTCTTTTCAAAGCATGAAAAAGGAAAATTGAATCATCTGATATCATTTAGTCCAACCTATTTTTTTTTTTTTTTACAACCATACAAACTAGAGAAGGCAAGATTCTGCCTATGCTACCAAGGGCTGGGAAAATCAGAGCTAGGATCTGAACCTAGCGTCAGCAGCCTCCAGATGCAGCCAGTGTTCCCCACCCCCTCCAACAGGTGCTGCCTTACTCTTACTGACTTAATACACTGTTTTGCCCCAGCAGAATGCATTTAGGCTTTACTCACTTTCAATTCTTGTTTCAGCTGATTTCCTTAATCTCTACTAAAGATTCACTCATGTTAATAGTACAACCTCTTTTGTCAGTGGTTGGCTTGTTTTTCCTGTCCCTCCTCCTCCCCTAACCCAGACATTCTTCAGTCAGGTAGTCACCCCTTCTATTTCTCTGGAAAGTTTCCCCATCTAGTTACTACAGTACTTACAGCACAGCTTTCTCTTTCTTTCTCCCCCAGGCAGTTTCCTCTGATTCCTTCCTGCCTAGACACTAACACAGCCTAGAAGCTCCTCCTTCGCCTCTCATGTGATCTTTCTCTTTTCTGACCTTCGTCCTTGTCTTTCATTTCTAATGTAGGTTTTCGGAACTTCCCTTTTCTTCCTGCAAGTGCCCTTATTTAGTGAATCAAAGGCCAGACTACTTTCACTGGTCCTAGTTAAGATCAAGGGTCTAATGTTCTCTTTTTCCCTGAAGGTAAAATGCTATTGTTTGCTTCAGTACTTTGTCTTGTGATTGAAGCTGATCAGGAATCAGGCTGCTGCCCCATGCCCAGCCAGGGTGGGAGAAGCTCCTCTAATTATATTTGCAAACCTTGTGGGCTTGAGGTCTTGCTCCACAGATGAGATAGTGCAGTGCTTTCCAACCTTACACCCTCTTCTATGGTTACACTTTTGGCATAAACTATAGTCCCTATAAACAAGCACAACCCAGTGCAGTCACAGAGCTGTAGGAGATATCTAAACTAGGCCTTTCCCTGTCACTACTACACCCCTTTCTGTACTATTCTCTTCTGCTGTTAGATTCTTGTGTGTCACTCAACAGACCTTTCTTATGACATCACAGTTCATTATCCTGCCATGACTAAGCCTTTCTTTATAGACCAGGGATTAGATCATGCAATGACCCTTAAAACACAGCAGCTGTGTAGACAATAAGGCCTAGTCAAGACCACAAGTCAACAAGCATTTACTAATCACTTATTATATGCCAGGGTCTGTCCTAAGTATGGGGATACAAAGAAAAAACAAAAACAAGGTCCCTGTTCTCAAGGAGGTCACTGAGTTCTACTGGAGGGAATGACAGGCAAACCATGAGGTACATACAAGATATAGATATATCTGTATACCTGTATCTTGTAGGTACATGTTATATATACATACATACACCCAATATATTCATATGCACCATAGATAGATAGATAGATGATAGTAATCTTAGAGGGAAGGCAGTAACTGTGTGTGAGTGTGTGTATGTGGCCAAGGGATAAGAAAGCTCATGTAATTCTCAGAATAATTTCTATTCTGAAACAATGCCTATGTACATAAACTCAGAATAAGGCAGGAGAAATTGTTTTATTTAAAAATCTAGAAGAATTAAGGGAAAGCTTTCTGCTATGAAGTGGGAAGGGTCAGCAATGTGAGAGGGAAGGGAATACTAGAGGAAACAGACCCTCCCTGCTCCCCTCTGTTGCCCTGCCTCTCCCCCCACTTTGAACTGGAATATATGACCAAAGTTTGGGGAAGTCAACAAGCATTTAATAAATGCTTACTATGTTCCAGGCACTGAAGGATAAGGGGAGCTAGGAGTTACAATTCTTCATTTTATTCATCTTCTCTGGCAGGCAGTCCTCACATTGTCCCAAATGTTTTTTCCTTTCCTTTGGCCTCCAACAACAACCAAAGACCCTTGTTTCTCAAGAAGAGATACTCACTTCCTACTTTAGGGAGAAAATCCAAGGCCTTCCTGAGAGCCCTTATTGCCCTTCTCTATGTCTCTCTAGATCTTCCTCCATTTTTTATGCCTTTCTTCTATTCTCAGAGAATAACATTAGTACTAATAAAGATGATAATATTATTGATAAGAAAGAGCCTGCAGAAAGTAAGCTTATATTCCAATATTTTATTTGATTACAAAAAGCAGCTTTTTATTCACCTAGGCAAGAATTGCCAGAGCACTGACTACAAAAAATTAACAGCAGGCTAAGACCTTAAGCAGAGTCATTGATTAAAAAAAGAGAGATAAAAATAAAAAACAACAACAAGAGCATTTTCAGGTTTGCAAAGTGCTTATCATCTCCATGGTCCTCATAACGACCCTGTGAAGTAGGTAGATATTCTTATTATTTTCATCACCTCCATTTTATAGATGAGGAAATTTAGGTTCAGACAGATTGAGACAGTCCTTTTCTATTATAAAGCTAAACCTCATTCACTTAACTGGGTCATTGATTCTCTCACCATGTCCTTCCAGAGTTAGCCTTACTAATCATTCTTTCCCATTCTTCATCCATTGCTCCCTAATTACTGGCTCCTTTCCCCACAGCTAACCAATGTGCTGTGGTCTTCCCTGTCCTTAAAAATCCTGCCAGCCTCTTGTCCTAAGTCATTTCTGTTTTTCTCCTGTATTCCTGGAGAAAAAGTCCTCTATACATGTAGCCTTCACTTTCTCACCATCCTCTCACTCCTAAATCCTTTGCCGTCTGGATTCTATCACTTTACTGAATTTGCTTTTTCAAAGGTTACCATTGATTTCCTAACTGCTAAATCCACCAGCTGTTTCTCTTTGAATGTTCTGTGGCATTTGATTTTGTTGATCACCCCATACTCCTCTATAGACTTGCTTCTCCCACTCCTCCCCTCCTTACCTATGACATTGCTTTCTCCTGGTTCTTGTCCTATCTGTCAGACAATTCTTTCTCAGTCTCCTTGGTGCTTTCTCATGTTTTTTTGTTCTTCTTAAGCATGGGCATAAGTATCCCCCAAGCCTTAACCTTGGATTTTCTTTTCTTTATCCTTTACACTTGGTTAACTCAGTTGCTTCTATGATTTTACTGATCACCTGCAGTTAAATAATATCCAAATCTAAATATCCAGCCCTTATCATTCCCCTAAATTCTAATCCTGCATGGCCAACTCTCTGTTTCCTGTTGACAACTCAAATTCAATAGGTCCAATGAAGTTTAGTGGAAGTAATACTAGATTTGGAATTAGGAGAGAGCTGGAGGATAACCCTGCTTCTAACCTTTTTGAGTTGCGTGATATCTCTCTAAGCTTCAGGTTTCAAGTCTATAAAATGAGGATAATTATACCCAGACTATCTGGCTCAAAAGTTTGTTATAATGATAAAAAAACAAATGCATATTAATTCCATTGTGAATTTAAAAGTACTATGTAGATTGTCAGTTCAGATTTTTTTCTATCACCCCCATCTTCTCCAAACTTCCTTATTTTTATTGACAGCACCTTTCTCACAGTTGCCCACAATCAAAACATCAGTGACCTATTTAACTTTTTCTTTTCTTTCACTTTACTTCCCAACTCTAATCATTTGCAAAATGCTATTGATTACATCTCCTTGTCATCTTTCAAGTCTGTTCCCTTTGGGCTCTACTCATAATGTCATTAGACTATAAAATCCTATTATTACTACTAAACTGAGTTTAATAATAATGATAATTTTGTTGTTGTGGTTCAGTTATTTCAGTCAAATTAGATGATGAAACTGAGGCAAATAGTGTTAAGTGACTTACCCAGGGTCATACAGCTAGTAAAGTAAGTGTCTGAGGTCACATTTGACTTCAGGTCTTCCTGACTCCAGGCTCAGTGAATGATCCACTGTGCCACATAGATGCCTAATAACGAGATTACTATTATTTATATAGTGCTTTAAAGTTTCTAAAACCCCTAAAAAGTATTGACTAATTTTATTCTTACAGCGATCTGCAGAGGTAAGTGCTAGTGTTATTCCCATTTTGCAGATGAGGAAACCAAAGCAGACAGAGGTTAAATGAAGTTGCCAAGGGTCACACAGCTACTCAAACACTTGTCTGAGGTCCTCCTTGATTCCAGGTCCAGCACTCTACCCATTGTACTGCCTAGCTGCTTAATTTCTCTTACCTGGATTATTGTAACAACTTCCTAATTATTCTTCCTGCCACCAGATTCTACTGTCTCTAATCTTAGGGAGGTAGTACATTATAGTACAAAGTTCACTGTCTCTAGAGTCAGATTAAAATCCTATCTCTGGGAGTTATTCCCTGTTGTAACTTTAGATAAGTAATTTATTCTCCCTGAATCTCAGTTTCTTCCATATAAAATGAGAAGATTGAATTAAATGAGCTCCAAGATCCCTTCCCATGGCAAATCTGTAATTCTATGTTTAACTCCAGGCTCAAGTCAATGAGATTCTTTCCTTATTGGTGGAAATCGATGTCCCCAGTCTGTGTGAAGGGTGGGGAGGAGTTGCTGAGATTGAATTCTTGTCAAGCTTTGAATCATTTTGGTTGTTTCTGGCTTTCAGCTCTGAGAGATAATATGGACAATGCCAACCTCACTTCATGTTGCTAAAGGAAGACTCTTGGAAGACATGAAAGGAGCTGGAAGTCTCCGTCATCTCCTATCCCCAGCTTGTTACACTAATTCCAGCTCTACAATTAATTTGCAATATGACACTGGACAAATTACTTTAAATCTCTGGGCTTCAGTTTCTTCATCTGCAAAATGTAGAAATTGGATTAACTGATCTCCAAGATGCCATTCAGTTATTTAATTCTGTGATACTATGTGATAGAATTATCTCATTATACATGGTATGAGTAAGATTCGACTTCTTTTCTTGCCAACTATATGGAAGCTGCTAGAAAAAGAGAGGGGAGAGAAGAAAAAAGAGTTGGAGAGGAGGGGAAAAGAGGAAAGGAGAAGGGTAAAAGAGGAAACAGTTTACATGAGAGAAGAAGAAAGGAGAGAAAGGACAGAAGAGATGGAGAGAGTAAAAAAGAGGTGAGGAGAAGGAAGATGTGAGGAACTGGGAGGGAGGAGAGAAAAGGGAAGGAAGAGAAGAGGGATAGGAAAGGGTAGGGTATAGGTAAGAGGAAAGGAAGGATGGGAATAGAAAAGAGATAAGGGAAATAGAAAAGATGGAGGGAGGAAAAGATAGAGGAAAGGGCAACCAGGAGTTTATCTTGAACCTTAAAATGATATCTCTTAGACTAACAAAATGCTAGAGAGCGACTCCCTCTCTGAGGACAGCAGAGTGGCAGCCACTGACCCAACCTCCTGCTTCCCCTCCTGGCAATATTCAAAGTTTTCCTTGGATAAGGATGGGGAGACAAGATGCTAGAGATATCTATGCATCCCCACAAGACACACTGAGACAGCCTTGCCACATGTCAAATTGTCTAGCTGACTCCAGAGGTCCCTTCCAGCTTGAGAAAGGTCTCTGGGGTCATCTCTTCACAGCTATTCTTCATTTCTATACTTTCTCCACATGTCATTATTCCCCCTGAAGTCCATTTTAAAATTATGTCCTCTAAACACACTTCTAGTACTGCTGCCCTACCCTTCCACCTGTGAACCCTGAGCTGGACTCGGTCAGCATTGGACATTAGTATTTTAAAATTCTTTATTCAGAATAATCTTCCTTAGCCAGCACTGGCCTTATAGCCTGAGCCTCCTCCAGAATTCTCAGTGTATCACTTCTCCCTTGGCCTGTTGATTTGCCCTTGATTCCACATATATGTTTTGGGGAATAGGTTTTGTCCCACATGGCATTTTGGGAAAAGTTGCTGTTCTTATATCGTTGTGCCCTATTATGGGTCCTAAATAAATCACCTCCTCCAACCCCATAAAATAAAATCTTCCTCGTGACTTGGCATTTTTTTGTCAATTTAAGTAGTAAAACATTTTCTCAGGTCTGCTCAGGGCATGATTTCCAGATGATAGCTCTGATCCATCTATTCAGGCACGCTGTCAAATCCATACTTCATCAAGCCAATCTGTCAAGGCCCATAATGACTTACAGCTTTTCTAGGTAATGGATCTTGAGACCCATAAAGCTCAGGTAGGAGGTAATGTATTAGTCCTTCTCATTACATTGCTTCTATGTTGAGATAGTAACAGAGAGGTGCTGAATGCTGTTTCCATGGCAACAACTTCCCAGCTACACTTCACTTGAGAAGCACAGGGAGACAACTGAGCTGCTGATGGCATCCCTAAAAATACCAGTGATGTGTTAAATCAAGTGAATACCCCAGAAGTCATAGGCAAAAGTGTAACTGTGAATTGTGGACTTGAAAAATAACTTATCAAAATGCTATCTTCACACTTGGTATCCCATTTGAAGACAGAGGGATTGGTAGGTGGTTTAAGTACATTCTCCTTAAGAAGCCTCCATTGAACAAAGCACCTGAAATCACCTCCTCAGAAAGCAGTGCCTGGACTATAACAGGCCATTATAGGCAGAAGTTCTTTGCACTTCCTTAAGGCTCTTTATAAATGAGTATTACAGGCCCTAGAGTTATGAGACATCGGGGAAGAGGGACAATGATAACACTGGAGCATTGTCACTTGTAAACTAGGTACACATGCCATCTGGGGCTTTATTCAGCACATTGATACCCAGACTGCTATTGTAGGCATTGCTATGACCTCTGGATCATCAGCTGAGATATTCTCTGGGAGGGACTTGGTTGAGGACCTGAGATGTTTTCTGACATTTAGTCAGAATGTCTTGGGGTCAGGACTCGAACCAAGGTCTTTCTGAGTCTAAGAAAGGTCCCCTACCCACTTTACTGCTTCTCCTAAATGAACCATATAATAATCATATAATAAAAAGAATTGAAGGGCTTCAGAACATTTTAATAATATATTAATAAATATGATGCTATGAGTTACATTTATTCAGCTTGCAAATAAAAGCCATGGAAGGTAAGTCTGAAGGCTTATGATAAAACATTGAATGAATGGGAGTAGAATGTTCCCTTCATCTACCACATGGTCATGGTTTGCCTGCCCTTTATCTAGCCTTTATAACTTTCAGAGTTATTCAGGGAGCTTTTTGGCTCAGGAACAAAGAAGAGTGAGTTAAAGAATAAAAACTGCAGAAGGAAAAGGGGAGAGCTAGATGAGAACTAGCTAGCACAGTGTTTGTTTATGAAGTCAGAGGATTTGGCTGCAAATCCTACCTCTGTTCCTTACTATGTGACTTTGGGAAAATCACTTAACTTCTCTGGGCCTCAGTTTCCTCATCTGCAAAACAGAAGGGGGGAGTTGGTTAGCTGGCTTCTGAGGTGTCTTAAACTCTAGATTTCTGATTCTCTGATACTAGAATCTCTGCCCACAAAAGTAAATATGAAGCTAAGGCTTGAAGGAGACTTAAGAATAGATTTGTGCCCTTCATTGAGGATACAAGAGACCCCTGATGTTATTGTCACGTGGACTTTTTTTTTCCTGCTATGTACCCTGCCATAAGACAAGTTAATGACTTCCTCAACTCAGAGAACCTGGGATCAGATACTGACCCTTCCATTTGTTTCCTATTTGATCTTGGGCAAGTTAATCAGACTAACTCGTTTTTGTTTTTTTTTGTTTTTTTTCATTTCTAAGATGAGAGGGTTGGACTAGATGATCCCTTTCAACTCTAGAGCCATCATCCTATGTGTAAAACATGGAACAGACACTGTTGAAGTAGAATACTATTGGAATCCAACAGAAAATCTCCATTAATTACTGCCAATTAATGTTGGGAAACACGTTTGATAAAGTACATTGAGTCTTCAGATACATCTTCTATGCTTTTTGTTTAAAAGCTGGATAAATATGACTCAGAACTTCATATTTACCAATTTATTATTACAATGTCATAAAGCACTCAAAACTCTTTATTATATTATTATTATTTAGCTCATTTAGGAGAAACAGTAAAGCATAGTGGGTAGATCTTTCTTAGACTCAGGAAGACCTTAGTTCAAATACTGCCCTGACACATAACTGACTAAATGTCACCAAACATCTCCTAGAGAGTATCTCAGCTGGCCAGCCAGGTTGTAACCATGTTTAGAGTAGCAGTCTGGGTATCAATGACCTGGACAAAGGTCCAGATCACATGTTTATCTGGTTTACGCATGACAGTTCTGGTAAGGATAGCTAACATATTGGATGACAGAATCAGAATACAGAAATACATTGACAGATCAGAGCATTCTGATGAAAATAAGGAAACATTGTACAGTGATAAATACAACCTTGTACTTGGGTTAAAAAAATCAAGTGCTTTAGAATAAAATGGGAAAACCTTGACTAAAGAGTAGCATGTCTAAAAAAGATTGGGGGTGTTGGGGGATTATAATCTCAATACTGCTGAACTATGCCCTCATTATTACCACATCTGAAATATTTCATTCAGTTATTGGCACTGTCCTTAGAAAGGAGATTGCTAAGCCATAGAGTGTCTAGAAACAACATGGATAATGAAGGACCTTGAGTTCATGCCTATTGAAATCAACATTTATCCTGAAGAAGACCTAGCAGTTACAACTTGAAAGTATTTGAATGGACGTCTACTATATGTATGAGAGATTAGACTTATTCTGTTTGGTGTCAGAGGTCCAAGGAGATAGGAGATGTAAAGAGACTGTGTTAGGCAGCTCAGAAAGCTGTCATAGGTCCAGGTATTAAGATGGTGAAAATAACTGACCCAGCACAAGTGTGTGTGTGTGTGTGTGTGTATACACATATGTACACATATATACATACATAATCTCCACATGTATGAAAATATGCAAATATACATAAGTATACATAGGTATATATATATTCTCTCTCTGTGTGTCTCTCTCTGTCTCTGTCTCTCTGTCTCTGTCTCTGTGTCTCTCTCTCTCTGTCTCTCCCTCTGTCTCTGTCTCTCTTTACTGTATTTAGCTGGAAAGGATACAGTTGTTGCCAAATGTAAAACATGATACAAAATAGGACACTACCAGTGGTAGGCAGTGGATGGACTCCTTTTGACTCTCTACACATCTCCACAGTGAGGCCAGAACTCATATCATATTGTACAAAGTTAAGGTCTTGCCTGGTCAGAAATACCATGATCCTTCTTGCTATGACTGAGTTTATCCCCAAATGATAGATGCTGTCAAACTGGCAATTGCTTGGGCAATAGTTGTGGTTTTTACAACCTTACTTTTCTGAATCTTTCCCCACCCTGCCCCCTTTGTTTTATAATTTTATTTACAGTGGGGATTTCAGGAGGGCCTGGTCAAAGAACACAAGAATGGTCAATTTAGACTTGAATTATGGGGAAAATTTTTCCTGATAAATAGAATTATCCCAAAATACATTAAACTGTTTTGGGAAATAGTGGCTTCCTCTTCATTAAAGATTTAATTTAATTTAAAGATTTTATGGTCACTTGTTGGGCATTCTTATTCAAGTATGGGATGGACTAGACCAGGGTCCGTACCCCTGGACTAGATGGTCACAGAGGTTCTTTTTTACCATAGTTGACAATCCTAGCCTTTCCCAAACCATAGATTATTGTTGTTGCTGTTGCTATTATTTTTTTTTTTTAAACAAATACTTTATTAACTTCTGTTTTAAATCATTCATTTCCGCCAGATTTTGAGTTACAATCATTTTCCCCCCATTATTCCCCTACCCAACCTCCCAGAATAGCAGTCCCACAAGATATCACTTCCTCCAATCTGCTCTCTCCCATACCTTCTCCCATACCCCCATCGACTTTTCCATTAGAGGAAGATGAATCTTTGTGTCCCAATGCCTGCACATCTTATCTCCCAATTATAGGCGTTTACGACCTTGGATTTCAGATCCATTTCCTTCCTCCCTTGTCACCCATTCCTTCTTGGGATATAAGTAATTCAGTATATGTTGTACATGTCTAGCTATGCAAAACATTATCATAGTAGATATATTGTTCAAGGCTGCTTATAATTCCCTCCCCCTCATCCCACCCCCCACCTGGTCCATTCCCTACATGATCCTGTCCCTCTTCTATAGTGGGTACTTCCAACCTCCCCTCCCCCCAAGGATGCCCTCCCATCCATCATCCCTCCTCTCATCCCCCTTCCCCTATCCTGCTGCAGGTTGAGATATCCCATTTACTATGTATGTCATTTTCTCCCTGAACCAAATTCAGTTTGAATGTGGTTTTGCCTTTTAAGCCTTCCTTATTCTCCCCTTCTTTTGCAACCACTTCCCCTTGCTTCTTCTGCATGGGATAGTTTACCCTACCCTGTCTCTCCCCATCTCCTCTTGCCACTTTCCTCTCTCACCTCATAGTATCATCCCTTGAGTATTCTCCCTTCCCAACAAATTCGACCTATGCCCTCTATCCATATATAACTGTAACCATATACACACATTCACATATGTATTCATATGACCACACACCCTTCTTCCATTATTTTCGTAGTGAGAAAGATATCATCAGTCACAGTTATTGCTTTTCCATATAGGAATGTAAATAGTTCAACTTTGATAAGTTCCTTTTGATTTCTTTTCCTGATTACCTTCTCAGGCATCTCTTCCTTCTTGTGTCTGGATGTCAAATTTTCTATTCAATTCTGGTTTTTTCCTCAAGAATGCTTGAAAGTCCTCTATTCCACTGAATGACCATATTTTCCCTGAAACAAAATACTCAGTTTTGCTGGGTAGGTGACCCTTGGGTTCATTCCTAGTTCTTTTGCCCTCTGGAATATCATATTCCATGCCCTTCTCTCCCTCAGTGTAGAAGCTGCCAGGTCCTGGGCTATTCTGATTGTGTTTCCACAATATTGAAATTGTTTCTTCCTGGCTGCTTGTTGTATTTTCTCCTTGATCTGGGGATTCTGGAACCTGGCTATAATATTCCTGGGAGTTTTCTTTTTGGGATCTTTTCAGGAGGTGATCTGTAGATTCTTTCACCCTCTATTTTGCCCTCTGGATCTAAAACATCAGGGCAATTTTCCTTGAGAATTTCTTGAAGGGTGATTTCTAGGTTCTTTCTTTGATCATGGCTTTCAGGTAGTCCAATAATTTTTAAATTGTCTCTCCTGGATCTATTCTCCAGGTCAGTGGTTTTTCCCATGAGATATTTCACATTGCCTTCTAATCTTCGTTTGTTTGGATCTGCTTAACAGCATCTTGATTTCTCATAAAGTCACTAGCTTCCATTTGCTCCAGTCTAACTCTGAAGGAATGAATCTCCTCAGTGAACTTTTGAGATTCTTTTTCCATCTGGCAAATTCGACTTTTTAAGGCATTCTTCTCCTCATTGCCCTTTTGGGCCTCCTTTGCCAATTGAGTCAGTCTATTTTTTAAGGTGTTGTTTTCCTCAGTCAGGCTGTTGACCCTCATTTCATACTTTTCCTGCATCCTTCTCATTTCTCTTCCAATTTTTCCTCCACTTCTCTTATTTGATTTTTAAAGTCCTTCTTAAGGTCCTCTATGGCCTGCAACCCGCTCATGTTTTCCCCTGGGGCTTTTGGAGCAGGACTTCTGACCTCACAGTCCTTTTCCCCGCTCTATGCCCCCAAAATAGGAGTCTAGGGTTGCATTTTTCTGTTTCCTTTGCCTTGGCATGTTGCCACTTAATTACTTGACTTTTGGGCTTGTTGCCACACTATGGCTTTAAGGCCAGATAGAGGAATTTTCGTCCCGAACGTGTGTGTGGGGGGCAACTTCTGTTTCTGGCAAGCTGTAAACCCACCCACAACTTCCACCCTAGATCACAATCCAGATCCAGGGAGGTTAAAGCAAGAGCGATTACTCCCCAAGACTGATCGCTGGATCTCCCCACGATTTGTAGGCTGGGAGCCGGAAATGCCTATGAAAACTACAAAATGGCGTGTCTCCTCAGCAGCTTCTAGCCCCCAGGGGAGGGAGCTGACGCATTCCCCAAATACAGGTCCCAAAGTCCATAGGACACTAACCTCTTACTTTGTCCTAGGCAAGTCTATGCTGATAATTCTGGCGTCTCCACAGTTCCTGGTGTTCTGGGGTTCCTCCAGCCGGCCGCTGGCCCTGCCGCCCTGGGGCTAAAACCTCGGCTCACGTGGACCTGGGCTCGGCTCGGCTCCTGCGCTCTGCGCGCTGCCGGCTCCCAGACCACTGCACTGGTCCTTCCTGCAGGGTGCTGGGCTGTCCTCAGCGGGAGGTTAGCTTCTCTGTGTCGTTCTGTGGGTGCTGGGGCTCCAGAAGATTTTCAGAGTCCTTTTTTACATAGTTTGTGGAGAGTCTGGGGGCAGAGAGGCTTGGACGAGCTGTTTCTACTCCGCCATCTTGGCTCCGCCCCCCCTCTTAATTCCTGTTGCTATTATTTTTAATAGTAGTGTCATAAAAACAAATTCAATAATAAGTTTCATGAGATAGTGGAATGAACCTTGGATTAGGAGTCTGAAAAAACAACAGTATTTTTTGACGCTGGTTCAGCCTCTGTGGCAAAGCTCCTGACCTCTCTAATGACTTGATACTTTAATAAAATGTGAGAATTTGTACCATACAGTTTATGCACTGCCTTTTGGTTCTAAGCTTGGTTGTTAGTTGATAATTATTGACTGATTTTTATTATGTAAACCTGGCTTAATCTTGAGGATATAATTTTGGATACAGAGGATCTGTCTGGCTTTAACCACTTCCTCAATTTCTACCTTTATGGATTGAGAGAACTGAAAGACAAATATTAAGTCCATCATTGGGTGAAATAGAGCATTGAATTAAGAACTTGATTTCATAGATGTGAATGGAAATCAGAAACACAATGTTAGTACAAAGAAAACTATTTGCTTAGCAGTTAGGAATTTTAAAATTAATGGAAAGAGGGAAAGGGCCCATTAAATTTAATTTATTTATAAACTTGAACCTTTAACGCTTTTTAGAAAATTCATGAAATTGATCATATATATTTGCGAGATTATAGAACAGGTTTGCACAACATATGGCCTGCAGGATGCTTGTGACCCACCAAAGGATTTGGGGTGGCTTTCAAAAACATAGAGAATGTAAAAGAAAGAAAGATGTAACAAATGCTTTGTCTATGTCTTGCTTAACCTGCCTCCCACAAGTCTCTACTGTACCCATCATTAGTAAGTTGCCACTGCACACTCTCTCCTATTTGTCACGTGACCAGCAGGAACCAACCATTACCAGTCTGTCTCTAGTTTGAGAAGAGCAAGAGTCCTATCTCTTCAGTGTATTTTTGGTCATTACTAAATGTAAACAGTAAGAAAACCTGAAAAATGTATTAAAACTTGTACTACTTAGTAAAGTAATTTTTTAAACATTAATTGATTTCATGATAAATAAAAAATCTTAAGTAATAAGTGTAAATAATTGATACTAATTGAAATGCTCCTTTCTTAAATATGGTCTATTTGCAAAATAGTTTAGTCATTAATTATACTTTTCCTTGGAAAGTAAGCTGCCAAAAACCTGTGGTCCAAAGAAGTTTAGCCTATTTTAATTCTGTCCCCTACCTATTACCAAGTTGTGGAAATCTGTTCTAGAATCATCAATTGTCTTGCATTTAAAAAGCTGAATGTGCTAAAACTCTACACCCATTTTTTTTCCAAATTCTTTTTTCCATTTATTTTAAAAACTGTACATTTTAAAGGCAAAATCACCCATCTGTTTCTGATTTACTCATTACCTAACTCAAATATTGTTATGCAAGTGAATCTTGAAAGCCAAGTAATTTTTTTCACTTTTGACTTTCTTTCCCAAGGAAAAAAAAATCTTCCCCATGTGTCAATAAATAAAAACTCTGATAGATTTGAATTCAGATGGGACCATATTCTTTTTTTGGGGGGGGGGGGCAATTGGGGTTAAGTAACTTGCCCAAGGTCACACAGCTAGGTTTTTTGTTTGTGTGTGCGTTAAGTGTCTGAGGCCAGATCAGAACTCAAGTCCTTCTGACTCCAAGGCTGCTGCTCTACTCATTGCACCACCTAGCCGCCCGCTGAGACCATATTCTTGACTGGAGGGTCTGTTCACAATCTTCTGACTGCTTTGTGTTTTTGAGTATAGATTTTGGCTGTCACCATCCAATATCTCCTGTCAGGCTCATTGATACTCAGATTTGCCTTTCAGATTGATATAGGTTTTTCCTCTCTCCCCAGTCCTGACTGCTTCCTCAGATTAGTTCACAGTCATTTCATTTTTATTAAAAGAAAAAAACAAACTATTTCTCCTCTCAGTCACTCCCATTTGGAAAAAACAAAACCCTAAGAAATATAAATAGTCAAGTAAAATAAAATCCTTTATCAGACAGTTCCAAAGATATATGTCTTATTCTGAACCCTGATGAGACATACTTTACACGTTATTAATGATGAAGCTAAGACCTAGTATGTGGCAGACCTGGAATTTAAACTTGAGACTCCTAGTTTCAAATCCTTTGTGCCTTTTCTTTCACAAACAATAGCAACAACAATAACAGACAAATAAATAAATATGTGGATGATTAAATAAATAAACACTATTTATACAGTGCTCACTATGTGCCAGACATTGTACCAAGTGCTATATAATTATTATCTTATTTGGTCCTCATCCTGGGAGGTAGGTGCTACCATTAATCTCATTTTACAGTTGAAGAAACTGAGGCAAAAAGAGGTTAAGTGACTAGCCAACATTTTGCAGGAGTAGTAATAAGAAACTTCTGTGGACTCAGATTCTAGAGTGATAACAAGAACTAATTCCTTCAATCCTGAAGAAGGACATATCAGAGGTCGATGGAAAATGCTAACTTTGAGACTAGAGAAACTAACTTGCCTCTTCCTCTTAACAGTACAATATAGATATTTTATTCCTTCTTTTAAGAATAATTTAAATTTTCTTTTGTTGTCAATACAAAATGTAACATCAAAATGTTATGCAGGATGGTAAACAGTACTAAGAAGGTTGTTTTTTTTTTGCCTTTCGGAGGGCAATTGGGGTTAAGCAACTTGCCCAAAGTCACAGGGCTAGGTTTTTATTTGTGTGTGTGTTAAGTGTCTGAGGCCGGATCTGAACTCAGGTCCTTCTGACTCCAGGGCTGGCACTCTACTCATTGCGCCACCTAGCCGCCCCCGAAGATTTTCTTTTTAAAAACGAAAGATTAGAAGTGTTAAGAAGAGTGGGAAGAGGGTCTGAAAAGAATGAAAATTTAGCTGTCTTTGGGTCTAACTCACCTAGGTAAGGTTTACCATAAGATAGGGAAGTAAGATAGGGAAAAGGCAAATTAGTGGCAATCTGAGGAACATAAAAATTGCTTTCCCTAGTGTATCCCTCCTTCAAGTTAACTTTGCTTCTATGGATAATTATGATAAGATGCCAGATTTTTGAAAAAAAAGAAATTGTATCTCTACTGTTTAGAATAGTGCCTGGCACATAGCAGGAAATACAAATTGATTAATCCCTAAGAACATATGGAATAAAGCACTAATTTCTTATTGGAAGGGTTTTTTAAAGAACAAATAAGGCCCAAATTTCCTAAAGGGATATCTATATGCTGATGTGAAAGATTCTGAGTTTGCATAGATGAACATTTCAACTATATTTGTGGAGCAAGTCTCAGCATTGAAAAGAAATTTAGCAGCTATTTGTAGGACTAAAGATGACTAGTGTAACAAAAGGTGAGTTGAGAGGGACTATCTCATGGAACAACTAATGGAATTTACTTGAAACATTAATAACTGAATCTCCAATTATGGTTTACATTACAATTAACTTCATTTTTTTCATCAAATTATACCTTAACAAAATAAGCATAGTTGTGAATTAAATGCCAGTTGCTTTCATTAAGTGGACATTCACTATACAGCTAGATTTGAAGAATTTTTTTTTAGACCTAGTTAAAAATTAAATATCTTTCACCCTTGTAATCCCCCTGGATCTTGAATGTCAACAGAACAAGATAGTCTGAATATGACCAGGATCTGAGATTCCCAGAAGAGGTCATATCTATGAAGATAGGTTAAGAACAAGAAGATAAAGAGATTCAGGGGAGGGAATTAAATGCAGAATGTCTGGGAACTGGAATAAATAAGAAACTGAGCCTTGGATACAAAACAAATTGTCCGACATACAACTTAGAGGAACTAAGTATCATAGTGTTGGGAACCTAGGCTAAAGCATCTGGCCTAGGAAATTTCAGGATCACAGCAAGGAATCTGAGGATAATTCTTGTGTCCTCATTTTTCTCTTGACTCAGGTGGCTAAGGGACACTTTGGGAGCCTCTCATTTTCATTAAGACTTGCAGACCCAGCTCTGAGAAGGCCAATATCGGGCATTCCCCGCTAGGGGGAGCTACTGACTTCCTTTACAAGTACAAGTTTACAAGTTTCTTTAAAAAAACATATTTGTTATTTACTTATTTTTAACATTCATTTAAAATATTTTTTTTGATTTCCAAATTCCTTCTCTATTTTATTCTGCCACCCACTGAGAAAGCAAACAATGTGATATCAATCATACATGTGAAATCACGTAAAACATATTTCTGTATTAAATATGTTGCAAAAAGAAAAGGAAGAAAAAAATAAAGTGAAAAATTTATTCTTCAATTTGTGATCAGATTCATCATTGTTCTCTCTGGAGACAGATAGCATTTTTCATTATGCATCCTTTTTTTTGTTTGTCTATAGTAGTGTTCTCTTCTCAATGATCATTATCTTTGCTATGTTTTTCTTTCCCTGCAGCTCTCTTTGGGTGGCTCCACTGCCCTCAGATACTGTCTGCTTTCCACTTCCTGTTGCTTCCCAGCAGAAGATCAGTCTTTCCCCACTCTTTTTAGTTTTTATTTAATATTTTATTTTTCCCCAGTTACATGTAAAAACAATTTTTGACATTCGTTTTTTAAAATGTGGAGTTCTGAGGCCCGGACAAGGCCTGGTAAATGTGGCAGCAAGTTGATCCACCAACCTTAAGGGCCATTCCCAGGCCTATCACTGCAGGCCTGGGATCTGAGGAAGCAGGATAAGAGACAAATGCAAGGCCCATAGCAGTGGAAGCAGCTACTCCTGGAACTACCAACTCATAGCCTGGAAATTTAAAAAAGCCCCTACCTGAACTTCCAGGGACCAGGATGACAAAGTGAAGCCCAGCTGCTCCAAATACCCCACTCTGACCCTGAAAACACAGTAATTATTGTCCCAGAGCAAAAATGTAAACAGTAAAGGCTTGGGAACCCTAGGGGAAGGGTGTGGCTAAGGCCCTGCCTCAAAATGGGTAAAAAAGCGACTGCATATCCTATAGGCAGTAGGAGGGGCAAGGGCTACAAAAAGGGGAGGGAGTTAGAAGGGAGGGAAGAAGTAGTAAGGGGGAAGGGTAGCAAAAGGGAGGAGGGCTGATAAGGGAATACTGAGGGAGGTGGTGGTCCAAAGGAAAACTCTTAAGGAGAGGAAGGGAGAAGGGGGAAAAATAAAAGCATAAACAGGGGAGGGAATAGGATGGAGAGAAAGATACAGATAGTAATAATAACTGTGAATGTGAATGGGATGAACTCTCTCATAAAATGGAGGTAGATAGCAGAATGGATTAAAAACCATAATCCTACAATATGTTGTTTATAAAAAATACATCTGAAACAGGGCGATACACACAGGGTAAAGGTAAAGGCTGGAGTAAAATATATTATGATTTAGTTAAAGTAAAAAAAAGCAGGGGTAGCAATCCTTATCTCAGATAAAGCAAAAACAAAATTAGATCTAATTAAAAGAGATAAGGAAGGAAACTATATCCTGCTAAAAGACACCATTGAAAATGAAGCAATACCATTACTAAACATTTATGCACCAAGCAGTACAGCATTCAGATTCCTAAAGGAGAAGTTAAGGATGTTAGAGGAAGAAATAGATAGCAAAACTATACTAGTGGGGGACTTCAATCTCCCCCTCTCTGAGCTTGATAAATCTAACCTCAAAATAAACAAGAAAAAAGTTAAGGAAATAAATAGAATCTTAGAGAAGATAGATATGGTAGACCTCTGGAGAAAAGTGAATGGGAATAGAAAAGAATAAACCTTCTCAGTGGTATGTGGCACATATACAAAACCTGACCAATGTACTAGGTCATAAAAACCTCACAATTCAGTGCAGAAAGGCAGAAATATTAAATGCATCCTTCTCAGATCATGATGCAATAAAAAGTTTATGTAATAAAGGACCATGAAGGATAGACTAAAAACTAATTGGAAACTAAATAACTGAATCCTAAAGAATGAGTGGGTCAAACAAGAAATTATAGAAACAAATAACTTCCTTTAAAAGAATGACAATAATGAGACAACATACCAAAACTTGTGGGACACAGCAAAAGCAGTTCTTAGTGGAAGTTTTATATTCATAAATGCATAAATAAATAAAATAGAGAAAATGAAGGTCAATAAATTGGGCATGCAACTGAAAAATCTAGAAAAAGAACAAATTGAAAACTCTCAAATACTAAATTAGAAATAATGAAAACCAAAGGAGAGATTAATAAAATTGAATTTAAGAAAACTATTGAATTAATAAATAAAACTGAGAGCTGGTATCATGAAAAAAAAAAAAAACCAGAAACAATAAAATCGATAGGCCTTTAGTCAATATGATAAAAGAAGAAAGAAGAAAACCAAATTACCAGTATCAAAAATGAAAAGGGTGAATTTACCTCCAATGAAGAGGAAATTAAAACAATAATTAGGAATTATTTTGCCCAATAGTATGCACATAAATTTAAGAATCTTAGTGAGACAGATGAATATTTACAAAAATATAAGTTGCCCAGATTAACTGAAGAGGAAGTAAACTACTTAAATTGTCCCTTTTGCATTTTTTAAAGCTCTCTAATTCTTGTTCATCATGAAGTCTTCCCCTCTCCATAGATCTGACAGGTAAACTATCCCTTGCTCTCCCAGATTGCTTACAGTATCAACCTTTATACCTAGATTGTGTGCCCATTTCAACTTAATTTTGGTGTACAGTGTTAGATATTGGTCTATGCCCAATTTCTGCCATACTATGTTCCAGTTCTCCCATTAGTTTTTGTCAAATACTGCATTCTTATCCCCAAAACTGGGGTCTTTGGGTTTATCAAATAGTAGATTACTATAGTCATTGGCTGCTGAGTATAATGAACCGAATGTATTCCATTGATCCACTACTCTATTCTTCAGCCAGTACCAAGTAGTTTTGATGACTGCTGCTTTATAATACAGATTCAAATCTGGTATGGCTAGGCCATGTTCCCTAGCATTTCTTTTCATTAATTGACTTGAAATTCTGGACCTTTTTTTCTTCCAAATGAATTTTGCTACTATTTTTTCTAGCTCTACAAAGTAATTTTTTGGTAAATTGATTGGTATGGCACTAAATATGTCATTTAATTTAGGTAGAATTATCATTTCTATTATAATAGCTTAACCCAGCCATGAGTAATTGATGTTTTTCCAATTAGTTAGATCTGACTTTATTTGTGTGAAAATTGTTTTATAGCTGTGTTCATATAAGTCCTGGGTTTGTTTTGGCAGGTAGATTCCCAAATATTTTATAATGTCTACAATAACTTTAAATGGGATTTCTCTTTCTATCTCTTGCTGTTGGATTTAGTTAGAGATATATAGGAGATGTTGAAGATTATGTGGATTTATTTTATATCCTGCAACTTTGCCAAATTTATTTATTATCTCAAGCAGTTTTTTTACTTGATTCTCTAGGATTCTCTAAGTATATCATCATGTCATCTGCAAAGAGTGATAGCTTAGTTTTGTCTTTGCCTAACTTGATTCCTTCAATTTCTTTTTCTTCTCTTATTGCTACTGCTAACATGTCTAGTACCAAATTGAATAAGAGAGGTGATAGTGGACATCCCTATTTCACCCCTGATCTTACTGGAAATGCTTCTAGCTTATGCCCATTACATATAATACTACTCACTGCGCCACCTAGCCACCCCATGCTTCAAGTTGATCTAGGTGAAGCATGGGGTGGCTAGGTGGTGCAGTGAGTAGAGCGTCGGCCCTGGAGTCAGAAGGACCTGAGTTCGGTAATGGCCTCAGACACTTAATGCACACACAAACAAAAACCTAGCTGTGTGACCTTGGGCAAGTTACTTAACCCCAATTGCCCTCCAAAAAGAAAAAAAAAAGAGTCTCATTTTTCCCATATCCCTTCCAATATTTGTTATTTACCTTTTCTGTACTATTAACCTATCTATGAGGTAGTACTTCGGAATTATTTTAATTTGCATTTCTGCAATCAATAGTAAGTTAGAGTATTTTTTCATACAGCTATAGATAGCTTTGGTTACTTTATCTGAAAACGTATCTTTTGATAATTTATCAATTGGGGAATGCCTTTTATTTTTATAAATTTGACTCACTTATCTATATGTTTGAGAAATTATGCTTTTATCAGAGAAACTTGCTTCAAATTTTTTTCATAGTTATTATTGCTAACTGTATTTCTTTCCATCCTATCCCCCACCCCATTTATTATATTCTCTTTCTCCTTTTACCTAAAAGTGTTTTGCTTCTGACTACCCCCTCCCACAATATACCCTCCCTTCAATCACAGCCCCTCCCCCACTTTCTCTTATCCCCTTCCCCTCTTACTTTCCTGTAAGGTAAGATACATTTCTATACCCAATTGCATGTGTATGTTGTTCCCTCTTTGAGTTAATTCTGATGAGAGTTTACTCACTTCCCCTCATCTCCCCTCTCTTCCCATCCCCTGTAAAAGATTTTTCTTGACCATTTTAGATGAGATAATTTACTTCATTCTACTTTCCCCCTTCTCTTTCCCCCAGTACATTCCTTTCTCACCCCTTAATTTTATTTTTTGAATATCATCCCTTCATATTCAACTCACACATGTGCTCTTTGTCTATATATACTCTTTCTAACTACCCTAATAATGAGAAAGGTCTTATAACTTACAAATATCATTTTCCCATATAGGAATATAAAGTTTAACTTTATCAAGTCCCTTATGATTCCCTTTCCTATTTATCTTTTTATACTTCTCTCAAATCTTATATTTGAAAGTGAAATTTTCTATTCAGTTCTGGTATTTTCATCAAGAGTGCTTGAAAGGCCTCTATCCCATTGAATATCCATTTTTCCCCCTGAAGTATCATACTCAGCTTTGCTGGGTAGGTGATTCTTGGTTGTAATGCTAGCTCCTTTACTCTTCAGAATATCATATTCCAAGCCCTCTGATCCCTTAATATAGAAAATATTAGATCTTGTGTTATCCTGATTGTGTTTCCACAATACTCGAATTCTTTCTTTCTGACTGCTTGTAATATTTTCTCCTTGGCCTAGGAACTCTGGAATTTGGCTATAATATTTCTGGGAGTTTTACTTTTGGTATTGCTTTCAGGAGGTAATTAGTGGATTATTTAAATTTCTGTTTTATCCTCTAGTTCTCTAGAACATCTGGTCAGTTTTCCTTGATGATTTCTGGAAAGATGATGTCAAAGCTCTTTTTTGATCATGGCTTTCAGGTAGTCCAATAATTTTTAAATTCTCTCTCCTGGATCTATTTTCCTGGTCTGTCATTTTTCCAATGAGATATTTAGATATTTCACATTACTTTCTATTTTTTCATTCTTTTGATTTTGTTTTATTGTTTCTTGATTTCTCATAAATACATTAGCTTCCATTTGTTCCATTCTGATTTTTAATGAATTATTTTCTTCATTGAGCTTTTGAACCTCCTTTTCCATTTGATCAATTTTACTTTTTAAGGCATTTTTCTCCTCATTGGCTTTTTTGCACCTCTTTTGCCATTTGGCCTAGTCTATTTTTTTAAGGTGTTATTTTTATCAGTAATTTTAAAAATCTCCTTTATCAAATTGTTTATTCATTTTTCATGATTTTCTTGCATCACTCTCATTTCTTTTCCCAATTTTTCCTCTACCTTTCTTACTTGGTTTTCCAAATTCTTCTTGAATTCTTCCATGACCTGAGATTAATTCATATTTTCCTTGGAGGCTCTGGATGTAGGAGTTTTGACTCAGTTGTCTTCTTAGTGTATGTTTTGATCTTCCTTGTCACCATAGTAACTTTCAATAGTCAGAGGATTTTTTTGTTGCTGTTGTTGTTTTTATTCATTTTATTCCATTTGCTCATTTTCCTAGCCTATTAGTTGGATTTTAAGTCTTTGCTAAAGAGCAGCTCTGCTTCTAGAGTGGAAGGTGCACTGTCCCACGCTTCAGGGGTTTTGTTCAACTGTTTTCAGAGATACTTCAGGGACCTGTAAGCTTTCAGTTCTTCCAAAGTGGTATGTTCTAAGGCAAGCCTGCACAACCTGTGGACCTGGGATACTTACAGCCCACTGGCCACTTGTGGCCCAGCAAAGAATTTTTTCTACATACAAAGTATCTATTCCTCTACATTTTTCACAAGCCACCTGAAAACCTTTGGTGAGCTGCAAGTGGCCCCCTTACCACAGGCTGTGTAGATCTGTTTTAAGGAGAGGTGTTTACTACTCTCCTGGTCTGTGTTCTGGTCTGTGGGCATCCACTAGAACTATGAAGAGGATCCCTCTTCCACTGTGGCCTCAAGCTCTGCTATGCTAGTACTCCTTCTCACCCTGGGACTGCTACCCAGGACTGTGACTCAGATCTGTGTATGAGCAAAGCAGCATAGTCCTGCCTCAGCGCTAGTTAAAAGACCTTTCTAATCTCCTTCTGACTAGTTTTTTGACCCCTTTACTGTCTGTGAACTGAGAACTCCAGAAACAGCCACTGCCACTACCACTGCTGATTCAGTCACTCCCAAGACATGTTCTTGGTTTGCTATAGCCTGGGCTGTGTTGATGTAAACTGAGCTAGACTGTGCTCCACTTTCACCCAAGTGCTACAGACCTTTCCTGCTGACCTTTCAAGTTGTCTTGGGCTATAAATTTGTTTCACTATGTCTTTTTTATGGCTTCTGCTGCTCTAGAATTTGTTTAGAGTCTTTTTAAAAAAGGAATTTCAAGGAGTTTAGGGAGAGCTTAGTGCCTTACTCCACCATTTTGGGTCCCTCTTCACAATCAATCTTTACAGGCCATTCTTGATATCCTCTAATTTTCTACCTCTTACAGCTTAGCAACTTTGTTGGCTTCTTCAGTTCTGTCATTCTCTGGGCCAAAGTGTTTCTATATGGCTCCAATATATCTATGTATCTGTGAACTCATCCCTAATCCTTCCATTGATGTATATCATCACTTACAGATGCCTATACATCCTTTCTATGTCCTCCTAAATAAATTCACCACAGGGAGTTCACTCAATTTACTTTGCTTTCTTTTTTTTTTTTTTTCAGGTAGTTCTTTTTTTTTTTTAAACAAATACTTTATTAACTTCTGTTTTACATCATTCATTTCCGCCAGATTTTGAGTTACAATCATTTTCCCCCCATTATTCCCCTACCCAACCTCCCAGAATAGCAGTACCACAAGATATCGCTTCCTCCAATCTGCTCTCTCCCATACCTTCTCCCATACCCCCATCAACTTTTCCATTAGAGGAAAATGAATCTTTGTGTCCCAATGCCTGCACATCTTATCTCCCAATTATAGGCAAAAGAGTATTAATAATAGTATTTATATATATATTTGAAACATTTAATGTTACGACCTTAAATTTCAGATCCATTTCCTTCCTCCCTTGTCACCCATTCCTTCTTGGGATATAAGTAATTCAGTATATGTTGTACATATCTAGCTATGCAAAACATTATCATAGTAGATATATTGTACAAGGCTGCTTATAATTCCCTCCCACTCATCCCACCCCCCACCTAGTCCATTCCCTACATGATCCTGTCCCTCTTCTATAGTGGGTACTTCCAACCTCCCCTCACCCCAAGGATGCCCTCCCATCCATCATCCCTCCTCTCATCCCCCTCCCCCCTATCCTGCTGCAGGTTGAGATATCCCATTTAGTATGTATGTCATTTTCTCCCTGAACCAAATTCAATATGAATGTGGTTTTGCCTTTTTAGCCTTCCTTATTCTCCCCCTCCTTTGCACCCACTTCCCCTACATGAGATAGTTTACCCTACCATGTCTCTCCCCTCTCCTCTTGCCACTTTCCTCTCTCACCTCATAATTTCATCCCTTGAGTACTCTCCCTTCCCAACAAAATCAACCTATGCCCTCTATCCATATATAACTGTAACCATATATACACACATTCACATATGTATTCATATGACCACACCCCCTTCTTCCATTATTTTCATAGTGAGAAAGATATCATCAGTCACAGATACTGCTTTTCCATATAGGAATGTAAATAGTTCAACTTTGATAAGTTCCTTTTGATTTCTTTTCCCTGATTACCTTCTCAGGCATCTCTTACTTCTTACGTCTGGATGTCAAATTTTCTATTCAACTCTGGTTTTTTCCTCAAGAATGCTTGAAAGTCCTCTGTTCCACTGAATGACCATATTTTCCCCTGAAACAAAATACTCAGTTTTGCTGGGTAGGTGACCCTTGGGTTCATTCCCAGCTCTTTTACCCTCTGGAATATCATATTCCATGCCCTTCGAACCCTCAGTGTAGAAGGTGCCAGGTCCTGTGCTGTTCTGATTGTGTTTCCACAATATTGAAATTGTTTCTTCTTGGCTGCTTGTAGTATTTTCTCCTTGATCTGGGGATTCTGGAACCTGGCTATAATATTCCTGGGAGTTTTCTTTTTGGGATCTTTTTCAGGAGGTGATCAGTGGATTCTTTCAACCTCTATTTTGCCCTCTGGATCTAAAACATCAGGGCACTTTTCCTTGAGAATTTCTTGAAGGGTGATTTCTAGGTTCTTTCTTTGATCATGGCTTTCAGGTAGTCCAATAATTTTTAAATTGTCTCTCCTGGATCTATTTTCCAGGTCAGTGGTTTTTCCCATGAGATATTTCACATTGCCTTCTAATCTTTCATTTGTTTGGATCTGCTTAACAGCATCTTGATTTCTCATGAAGTCACTAGCTTCCATTTGCTCCAGTCTAACTCTGAAGGAATGAATCTCCTCAGTGAACTTTTGAGATTCTTTTTCCATCTGGCAAATTCGTCTTTTTAAGGCATTCTTCTCCTCATTGCCCTTTTGGGCCTCCTTTGCCATTTGAGTCAGTCTATTTTTTAAGGTGTTGTTTCCTCAGTCAGGCTGTTGACCCTCATTTCATACTTTTCCTGCATCCTTCTCATTTCTCTTTCCAATTTTTCCTCCACTTCTCTTATTTGATTTTTAAAGTCCTTCTTAAGGTCCTCTATGGCCTACAACCCACTCATGTTTTCCCTGGGGCTTTTGGAGCAGGACTTCTGACCTCACAGTCCTTTTCCCGCTCTATGCCCCCAAAATAGGAGTCTAGGGTTGCATTTTTCTGTTTCCTTTGCCTTGGCATGTTGCCACTTAATTGCTTGACTTTTGGGCTTGTTGCCACACTATGGCTTTAAGGCCAGATAGAGGAATTTTCGTCCCGAACGTGTGGGGGGCAACTTCCGTTTCTGGCAAGCTGTAAACCCACCCACGACTTCCACCCTAGATCACAATCCAGATCCAGGGAGGTTAAAGCAAGAGCGATTACCCCCCAAGACTGATCGCTGGATCTCCCCACGATTTGTAGGCTGGGAGCCGGAAATGCCTCTGAAAACTACAAAATGGTGTGTCTCCTCAGCGGCTTCTAGCCCCCAGGGGAGGGAGCTGACGCATTCCCCAGATACAGGTCCCAAAGTCCATAGGACACTAACCTCTTACTTTGTCCTAGGCATGTCTATGTTGATAATTCTGGAATCGCCACAGCTCCTGGTGTTCTGGGGTTCCTCCAGGCGGCTGCTGGCCCTGCCGCCCTGGGGCTAAAACCTCGGCTCACGTGGACCTGGGCTCGGCTCAGCTCGGCTCCTGGGCTCTGCGCGCTGCCGGCTCCCAGACCACTGCGCTGGTTCTTCCTGCAGGGCTGCTGGGCTGTCCTCAGCGGGAGGTTAGCTTCTCTGTGTCGTTCTGTGGGTGCTGGGGCTCCAGAAGTTTTTCAGAGTCCTTTTTTACATAGTTTGTGGAGAATCTGGGGGCAGAGAGGCTTGGACGAGCTGTTTCTACTCCGCCATCTTGGCTCCGCCCCCCTACTTTGCTTTCTTTACTTCTCTTGACATCTCTGGATACTAGAGGAGCGTAAAAGTTATCCAGTGGTTATGTCTTTTCATCACCCTTTTGGTAATATTAATTTTCAGTGTTTTGGAGACTCTAGGGTACAATTTCTCAAACTCACAACAACACTGGAAAAATAATGAGGATCAAATGAGATCGTGCTACTTAAATGTTAGCTAGTTGGTTGATTGTTGTCCTTGGTGCTCAAAGCAGATGAAAATGACATCACTATGTTGGGGTCATGGTACAGTGTGCCCCACTTCAGCTGATCCTATCAATAAGAGCTTGGAAGCTTTTACCACAGATCGAGCACAAACAGCCCATATGGATATTTGGAGTGGTGATATCTCTAAATTTGTGCATCTCATGTATCTTTTTTGTTTTGTTTGTTCTATTTTTTTTTGGAGGGCAATTGGGGTTAAGTGACTTGCTCAAGGTCACATGGCCAGTTTTTGTGTTAAATGTCTGAGGTCGTATTTGAACTCAGGTCCTCCTGAATCCAGGGCCGGTGCTCTATTCACTGTGACACTTAGCTGCCCTGTCTCGTGTATCTTTTGATCTACTACAATTCTGCTTTACTCATAGAGCACAATACCTTTATTTGACACAGGCATGTCATTCTGGGAAGGTCTGTGTCAGTGTCTCCCATGTCTCACAATCAATTTCAAAGTTCTTCAGAGAGACCTTGAAAGTGTCCTTATACCACTTCTTTGGACATTCATGTGAGTTGTGTGAGTTCTCAATAAAATAGCCTTTTAGGCAAATATATGTTTGACATTCGAAAATGCTAGTTATTATATGATAGTCTCAATAACATTCATTTTCTGCCAACTTATCTTTTTGGGTCAGAGAGTCATAATTTTATTTTTCAAGAATACAGGCATAGGGACTGAATATATGATTTCATTGTTATGTGAGATTTCCACTGTTATTGGGGAAGAACTTCTACTAATGCATGTGGGGACCTTCTCTGCAACTTATAATTTTAGTTAGTTGCCCCGAGCAAGCATCTTGCTACATATCCAGCTCGTAGCAGAGGTTAGTATTAAACCTGGATCTTTTTGGCTTCTAAGCCAGTTCTCTGTCCACTACATAGTACTACCTTTTATTTTTTCCCCAAGAAATTATAAATAATTTTGACATAGGAATGGGAAAACCTTTAAGTAATTATTTTATCTAAAATGCTTTCTTTTTGTAGTCAACAAATAATAAACAATGGATTCTTGTCACATGTTTAAGTCAACTGAGTGAGGAAAAAGATTATTTTTACTGCCTGTTTCCTGATTCTTCATTGTAAGTGATACTTGTACTACCTATTCATTACATTAATTAGTGTCAGGATTATAATATTTTAAAATATTAGTGGAAACAGTATTTTAAAATGTGCCTCCCCTCTCTTTTACTCTGTGGTATATTGTGTTGTGACCCATGGCTAGGACATAGACAAGTCTGCTTTTTGTTGTTGTTTGTCTTGATGTTTCATATTTGACTTAAAAAAATTCTGTATGTTCTGTTATGAAGTAGCTAAAGATTGTTTTTTGCTACTTCAAAACAGTTTTAGTTTTTTGTTTTATAATTTTATTTGTTGGTTTTTAGATTTCAACATTCACTTCTTTAAGATTTTGAGTTCTACATTTTCTTCCCTTTCCTTTGCTCCCCCATCCCCAAGATGGTATATAATCTGATATAGGCTATATATGTACAATCATATTAAACACATTTCTACATTAGTCATGTTGTAAAGAAGAATAAAAACAAAAGGAAAAAAAACACAAGAAAGAAGAAACAAATGAAAAATAAAGAGAAAATATATGCTTCAATTTGCATTAGCCTCTATGGTTCTTTCTCTGGATTCGAATAGCATTTTCCTCCATGATTGTTTTAGATCCTTGTATTCCTGAGAGGAGTTAAGTCTATCAGAGTTGGTCATTGTACAGTGTTGCTGTTATTATGTACAGTGTTCTCCTAGTTCTGCTCACTTCACTCAGCATCATTTCATGTAAGCCTTTCCAGGTTTTTCTGATGTCCACCTGCTCATCATTTCTTATGTGACAATAGAATTCCATTACATTCATATACCACAACTTGTTCAGTCATTCCCCAATTGATGGTCATCCCCTCAATTTCTAATTCTTTACCACCACAGAAAGAACTGTACATGTGGGTCCTTTTCCCACTTGTATTATCTCTTTGGGATACAGACCTGGAAGTGGTATTGCTGGGTCAAAGGGTACACACAGTTTTATAGCCCTTTGGGAATAGTTCCAAATTGCTTTCCAGAATGGGTGGATCAGTTTATAACTCTACCAATAATGAATTAGTATTCCAATTTTCCCACATCTTCTCCAACATTTATCATTTTCCTGTTTTGTCATGTTAGCCAATCAGTTAGGTGTGATGTGGTGCCTCAGAGTTGTTTTCATTCTCATTTCTCTAATCAATAGTGATTTTTAGCACTTTTTTTCATCTGACTATAGATGGTTTTAAATTCTTCAGCTGAAAACTGCCTGTTCATATCCTTCAACCATTTATCAATTGGGGAATGACATATAGTTTTCTACATGTTTTAGAAATAGAAATTTCTATATATTTTAGAAACGAGACCTTTAGTAGAGACACTGGCTATAAAAACTGTTTCTCAGATTTGTTTCCATCCTAATCTTGGTTTCATTGGTTTTGTTAGTGCAAAACATTTTTAATTTAATGTAATCAAAAATTATCCATTTTGCATTTCATAATGTTCTCAATCTCTTGTTTGCTATAAATTCTTCCATTCTCTATAGATCTGACAGGTAAACTATTCCTTGCTATCCTAATTTGCTTATGGCCTCACTTTTTTTTTTAAACAAATGCTTTATTAACTTCTGTTTTACATCATTCATTTCCGCCAGATTTTGAGTTACAATTATTTTCCCCCCGTTATTCCCCTACCCACCCTCCCAGAATAGCAGTCCCACAAGATATCACTTCCTCCAATCTGTTCTCTCCCATACCTTCTCCCATACCCCCTTTGACTTTTCCAGTAGAGGAAGGTGAATCTTTGTGTCCCAATGCCTGCACATCTTATCTCCCTATTACAAGCAAAAGAGTAATAATAGTATTTATATATATTTGAAACATTTAATGTTAAGACCTCGAATTTCAGATCCATTTCCTTCCTCCCTTGTCACCCATTCCCTCTGGGGAGATAAGTAATTCAGTATATGTTGTACATGTCTAGCTATGCAAAACATTATCATAGTAGATATATTGTACAAGACTGCTTATAATTCCCTCCCACTCATCCCACCCCCCACCTGGTCCATTCCCTACATGATCCTGTTCCTCTTCTATAGTGGGTACTTCCAACCTCCCCTCCCCCCAAGGATGCCCTCCCATCCATCATCCCTCCTCTCATCCCCCTTCCCCCTATTCTGTTGCAGGTTGAGATATCCCATTTAGTATGTATGTCATTCTCTCCCTGAACCAAATTCAATGAGAATGTGGTTTTGCCTTTTTTGCCTTCCTATTCTCCCTCTCCCTTGCAACCACTTCCCCTTGCTTCTTCTACATGAGATAGTTTACCCTACCCTGTCTCTCCCCATCTCCTCTTGCCACTTTCCTCTCTCACCTCATAATTTCATACCTTGAGTATTCTCCCTTCCCAACAGATTCAACCTATGCTCTCTATCCATATATAACTGTAACCATATACACACACATTCACATATGTATTCATATGACCACATACCCTTCTTCCATTATTTTCATAGTGAGAAAGATATCATCAGTCACAGTTATTGCTTTTCCATATAGGAATGTAAATAGTTCAACTTTGATAAGTTCCTTTTGATTTCTTTTCCCTGATTACCTTCTCAGGCATCTCTTGCTTCTTGTGTCTGGATGTCAAATTTTCTATTCAATTCTGGTTTTTTCCTCAAGAATGCTTGAAAGTCCTCTATTCCACTGAATGACCATATTTTCCCCTGAAACAAAATACTCAGTTTTGCTGGGTAGGTGACCCTTGGGTTCATTCCCAGTTCTTTTGCCCTCTGGAATATCATATTCCATGCCCTTTGATCCCTCAGTGTAGAAGCTGCCAGGTCCTGGGCTATTCTGATTGTGTTTCCACAATATTGAAATTGTTTCTTCCTGGCTGCTTGTAGTATTTTCTCCTTGATCTGGGGATTCTGGAACCTGGCTATAATATTCCTGGGAGTTTTCTTTTTGGGATCTTTTTCAGGAGGTGATCGGTGGATTCTTTCAACCTCTATTTTACCCTCTGGATCTAAAACATCAGGGCAATTTTCCTTGAGAATTTCTTGAAGGGTGATTTCTAGGTTCTTTCCTTGATCATGGCTTTCAGGTAGTCCAATAATTTTTAAATTGTCTCTCCTGGATCTATTTTCCAGGTCAGTGGTTTTTCCCATGAGATATTTCACATTGCCTTCTAATCTTTCATTTGTTTGGATCTGCTTAACAGCATCTTGATTTCTCATAAAGTCATTAGCTTCCATTTGCTCCAGTCTAACTCTGAAGGAATGAATCTCCTCAGTGAACTTTTGAGATTCTTTTTCCATCTGGCAAATTCGACTTTTTAAGGCATTTTCTCCTTTGCTCTTTTGGGCCTCCTTTGCCATTTGAGTTAGTCTCTTTTTTTTTTTTTTTTTTAAGCAATTGGGGTTAAGTAACTTGCTCAAGGTTACACGGCTAGTCATTATTTATGCGTGGGTGCTCATTTTCTGAGGCCGGATTTGATCTCGGGTCATCCCAACTTCGAGGCAGCCGCTCTTACTCACTGCGCCACCTAGCCGCCCCGAGTTAGTCTATTTTTTAAGGTGTTGTTTTCCTCAGTCAGGCTGCTGACCCTCATTTCATCCTTTTCCTGCATCCTTCTCATTTCTCTTTCCAATTTTTCCTCCACTTCTCTTATTTGATTTTTAAAGTCCTTCTTAAGGTCCTCTATGGCCTGCAACCTGCTCATGTTTTCCCCTGGGGCTTTTGGAGCAGGACTTCTGACCTCACAGTCCTCCTCTTGCTCTATGCTTTGATCCTCTTTGCCCCCAAAGTAGGAGTCTAAGGTTGCATTTTTCTGTTTAATTTGTTTCCTTTGCCTTGGCATGTTCCCACTTAATTACTTGACTTTTGGGCTTGTTGCCACAGTATGGCCTGGCGCCAGACAGGAACTTTCATCCTGAACATGTGGGGGGGCCAACTTCCATTTCTGGCAAGCTGGAAACCCACCCATGACCTCCACCCCAGATCACAATCCAGATCCAGGGAGGTTAAAGCAAGAGCAATTACCCCAGAAGACTGATCACTGCATCTCCCTACAGTTCACAGGCCAGGAGCTGGAGCTGCCTCTAAAAACTACAAAATGGCATGTCTCCTCAGTGGCTTCTAGGCCCCAGGGGAGGAACCCGACGTGTTCCCCAAATACTGGTCCCAAAGTCCATAGGGCACTAACCTCTCACTTTGTCCTAGGCATGTCTATGTTGATAATTCTGGAATCGCCACAGCTGCTGGTGTTCTGGGGTCCCTCCAGCCAGCTGCTGGCCCTGCTGCCCTGGGGCTAAAACTGCGACTCAGGTGGACCTGTGCTCGGCTCCCCATGCACTGTGCTGCCAGTGCTGCACTGGTCCTTCCTGCAGGGTTGCTGGGCTGTCCTCAGTGGGAAGTTAGCTTCTCTCTGTTGTTCTGTGGGTCCTGGGGCTCCAGAAGTTGTTCAGAGTCCCCTTTTACATAGTTTGGAGGTACTCTGGGGGAAGAGTGGCTTGGACGCGCTGTTTCTACTCCACCATCTTGCCTCCACCCCCCTTTCAATTTCTTTTTCTTCTCTTAGTGCTAAAGCAAACATTCCTAGTACCATATTGAACAACAATGGTGATAATGGGCATCCTTGTTTTGCCCCTGATCTTATTGGAAATGCTTCTATCTTATCCCCAGCACATTAAAGGCTTGCTGATTGTTTTCGATAGATGGTACTTATCATTTTAAGGAAAACTCCATTTATTCCCATGCCCTTTAGTGCTTTTAATAGGAAAGAGAGCTGTATTTTGTCAAAAGCTTTGTTTTTTGTACCTATTGACATAATCATATGATTTCTGTTAATTTTGTTATTGATATGATCAACTATGCTAATAGTTTTCCTTATATTGAATCAGCCGTGTATTCCTGGTGAAAATCCTACCTGGTGGAAAAGATTAATATAGAATATCACTTAAAAAACCTATTTGTTCCCTTTTAATACATTCATTTATGTGTATATATACTCATATATGTGTTTAGATTACTCCCATGATTCTTTTAAATTAATAGCATTTGTTTTTTCTCTTCACCTCTTCATTACCCAATGTAAAAAAGAAAAAAAACAAAACTTTTCTAAAATATATGTAGTCAAGTAAAACAAATTCCCACATTAGCCATGTCAAAAAATGTATATCTTATTCTCTTGAGAATATCACCTCTATGTCAGGAGGTGTATAGCATACTTCATCATTGTTTCTCTGGAACTGTGATTGGTCCCTGTGTAAGTTAGAGTTCTTCAGCATATCAAGGTTGTTTGTCCTCACAATGTTATTATTGTAGAAATTATTCTCCTGTAGGTTGCCAATTGTTAATGTTCTTTCAGGTATTCTTTTCCTAATAAGGTTTGATATTTTTTTTCCTATACCTTGAATGCCTTTCCTTCCTTCATATATCTTGAGAACTTATTTTCTCAATATGTTTGAAATTGTTTATTCCCTGACATGGATCTCCTATTTGGATATGTGGTTTAGTACAACTGAATTTTCCATATCTTTTTCTCCAATGGCATTTCCATGAGCACTATAAGCAAATGTGAGGCTTTAATGTTAAAATACAAATGTGTTGACACAACTTTCTGGGGAAAAAACAATTAAGATATAAAATGGATGAAAGATGGAAAAAATCTGCCAAGAGGTTTATGATAAACTTTCACCATCAAGCACAGAGAACTTCCCTCAGTATAATTGATTGATGTTAAAATAAAGATATTATGCTAGTTTGTGACACAATTATCTGGGTCTGTTTTGTCTTGATCTGAGACATGAAACACTTGGGATTGACCCAGGAGTCTGTCACCTCTGCAAAGACTGCAAGCCAAAATGAGAGGTTCCTGACCTTTGGTATTTCCATCATTTTATACTCAGGAGTAAAGAAATGAAACAGATAAAAAAAACCCCAATAAACTCAATTTCAAGGAAGCATATTGGAATTCACCAATGATGAGTAAGTTAAGTAAGGATGTACATTAGCAGTTGGTAAAAATCCCTTTGGTGCTCATTGGATTTATTGGTCACTTTAGCTATTTCATAATATCTCCCTTTAGAGGAAGGAGTTTTGAATAAGACAAAAAGAGGAAAAAGTTTAATGGTGGAGGGGATGTGGGAAAACTGGGATACTATATGCACTGGTGGGGCGAACTGATCCAACCATTCTGGAGAGTAATTTGGAACTATGCCCAAAGGACTATAAAACTGTGCATACCCTTTGATCAGCAATATCACTGCTAAGTCTATATTCCTAAGACATCAAAAAAGGGGTGGGGTGGGGGAAGGACCTCTTTGTACAAAAACATTTATTGCAGCTTTTTTTTTTGTGGTGGCTAAGAAGGGTTACTCATCAATTGGGGAATGACTAAACAAACTGTGATGTTTGAATGTGATAGAATACTGTTGTGTTATAAGAAATGACAAGCAGGATGTTTGCAGAAAAACATGGAAAGACATGAATTAATGCAAAGTCAAGTGAAGAGAACCAGGAAAATGTTGTACATAGTAACAGCAAAATTGTATGATGAATTGTGAATGACTTAGCTATTCTCAGTAATACAATGATCCAAGACAATACCAAAGGACTAATGATGAAGCATACTGTCCACTGCCAGAGAAAACTGATAGTTTAAATACAGACTGAAACATGCTATTTTTCACTTTCTTTTTCTTTTATTAGAGTCTTCTTGTACAAAATGATTAATACGGAAACGTTTTACATGATTTCATATGTACCACAATCTGATAACAAACTGTTTCAGGGAGGTGATGAAGGGATAGAATTTGGAACTCAAAACTTAAAAAAAAAAACAACCAAATGTTAAAAATTGGTTTAACATATAATTAGGGGAAAAGAAAATATATTAAATTTGAGAAAAAAAAGAAGGGGCCTTGTTTGACTAGACAGGCTCATAATTCCATAATTGTTTATAGTGAATCTGTCTCCTCTCTCCCCTATCCTTGAATGATATGCCTTTCACTTATGCTAGAATCTCCCATTGTGCATTGATATTTGATGAGGTACCTCCTCTCTCTTTTCACTTGTCTTTATGTCTCATATTCTCCTTGGTTGGGTTATTCCCATTACCCTGGGGCTACTTTGAATCCATATCTTCATGATGGAAAGGAGAAAGATGAGAGAAATAGCAATGAACTGCTTTAGTTCCATGTGTCTGTCTCTCCCTTCCCCCCAAAAGGGGAGATTTGTAGTCCTCATTCCATAAATAAAAGTTAAGGCAGGCTCACTAGCACCAAGAATGACTCCTTTCCCCAAGTTATCTTCTGAGCTAGGGAATCCTTGTATTTTTTTCTCTATAGCATCAGACCTAGTTTCAGAATATAAAAAAGCATGTGATCACAGGTTCATTTAGATAGGAATGCTTGACCATTTGATGTAGTGGAGGTAGGAGCACATGAGCTCAAATTTTGTCTCTGATGTTAACCAGCTATAGGACCCTGAGAAAGTCACTTAATGTCTGTTCACTTCAATTTTTCTATCTGTAAATTGGGAATTTTTAATATTACCTACCTGATAGGGGCTTGAGAGGATCAAATGAGATATTGTAAATAGAATACTTTACAAACTTTAGTTATAATAATATCACACTAACATTTATGGAGTTTTTTTTAAGATTTGCAAAGAACTTTATAAATGTTATATAATTTCCCCCTCCCACCAATACTGGGAGGTAAGTGCTATTATGATCTCCATTTTATAGATGAGGAAATTGAGGCAGACCGATGTTGAGACTTGTTCAGAGTCCTACAGCTATAAAGTGTCTAATGATGGATTGGAACTCAGATCTTCCTGACCTTGGGTCCAGTGCTCTATCCACTATGATACTGAGAACTACCTCTTCTATTAGCTATATAGTGCTTGGTGCATGAATAGATGAACAGACTAAGAAAGTGAGGAAACAAGTGAGAGGATAGTCTCTGACTACTTTTTTTCTACAAAAAAGGGCTAGTTACTAGTCTCTGACACTTCACTCTCTCTAACTGTTATTCTCACAACTTTCACCCACCCTGAATCTTTTCTTAGGGTCAGAACTATCAGGAAGTTTCTGCTTAATTCTGTCTTCAGCAGCCCTCTCTGTCTTTAACTACTTGTTTGCCACATATGGGAAAGGAGTTTATTTATCCTGTGAATATTTACTATTTGGCTTTTGAAAACCCTTTTCTTACTCTTTCTTCTCTGAATGTTTTGTTTTGTTTTGCTTTGCTCCTTTAGCCCTGCAGGGAAAAGATACATCTAGTTTCTGTTGTTTTTTTGTTCTAGGTAGCCCTGAAAGTGCGGCAACATAGTAGGGGGAAAGGACCCTGATTGTGGAGTCAAAAGACCTGAATTCCTATTGTAACCCGACATTACTATCTGGGTCAAGTTGAAGTCACTTTAGGCCTCAGTTTCCCTCTCTGCAAAATGAAGGATTTGTATTTAAATGCTCTCTCAGTTCCCTTTCTGTTCTAAATCCATGATCAATTATTCCTGGAAGGGGAAAACATTATGGAAATATGTCAGAGCTGCATCTGCAGAGCCTTATCTTTCCTGTGATGTTTTTTCAATCAGGGTAACATTTTGTCTGACCACCAAATTTACTAACTCACTCAAATCTCTCCCCTACTTATACTGAATGATTTCTATTTATTTGTTTTTTTCCCCATTCTATCAGCTAGAACAGCACTTTCCAGACTAGGCTCTGCCAGGTTTACTTTTAATTCTTAATGGGGTTTGATCTTTTTACTTTCAAAAAGTTAAAAACACACTTGAAAATCATTGACTGATTTTTTCCCAGTGGTGAAATTGAATGATTTCCTTACTCCAGACATTAATATAGTGCCTTTGTGAGTGCACTTTAAGAGATTCAGAAGAAAAAAAAAAAGAGGGGGGGCAAGCAGAGGGTACTAAAATTAAGTGGTATAAAAAATTAAGCTGCTCACAATGTGTGATTATTTAATCTCACTGCCTCCAGGAACATGCTAGTCTGATTGCTGTAAAAATTGGAGTCCATCCTTTTCCTCCTTCCATTTGGCAAACAGACTTGAAACAGGGATCTATATATATTCAAATAATACTTAGAGTTTTTGCCAAATCTGTTGGAATTTTACCACTTACCAGCTGATTATTTTATTTTCCTATGTATTCTTCAGTTCTCATCCCTTTTATAATTGTACTAAAATATAGGGAATGATTAGGAATATGTTCATTATGTTAATCTTAGGGTTTTTATTTATTCTTTCATCCTCCAGTTACCATAAACTATTTTTAAAAAAAATCCTAACATCCTCCTGATTTAGTTTCTATTTGACACAGAAATCTCAAGAAATGAGACTAGAAGAGACCCCAGGTTAACAAGCAATTGCCTCCGTGCTGAGACCTGCAAACTCTCCAAACCAATCACTGACCTACTCTTGAAAGTCTCCAATCAGAAACATCCCACAACTTCTCCATGTGAACTCTCCCGGTGCCTAAGTGCACACTTTCAATGCCTTTTCTCTGCTCATATACAGCTCTGCAGCTCCATGGTTTGCTCATTTTTTCTGACCTCTTCCTCCAGTCTGGGTCTTCTCTCCCCCCTTACAGTTGGACCTTTTATTTCTCTTCCTCAGGACAAAAGTGGGGAAAGAAGAGTAACTCTTTAAAGTGGCAGAATGATGAGGAGGGTAGAGCTCTTCTGGCAGTCTTAGTGCTTCTTAATCCCGGGACTTCATCACCAGGTGGGTATGGCTGAGGGAACTGGGTGACATTTCTGACCTAACAATTCACTTATTCCCCTGCAAATGCTCCAATAAGGCTTAGAAAATAATTTTGATCCTTTTAATTTTGCCGGCTGAGATTCCTCCGGCTGTCTGTTAGCAGGTCACTAGAGGGCTCTCAGGAGTTAGAAATGGGTGGAATGTGCTTTCAAATGAAACCTAGTCCATTCCCTGGGGCTTTTTTGTTTCACAATTCAAAAATACATTTTGTCTTTTAAAAATATATATATTAAGAAAAAAATGATAAACGAGGTTCGTAAGAGTGTATCACTGCCTAGTTTACATATATGTAAAACCAATTAACAAATTTTCTAAGGAGTATTTGAGCTAGATTGAAATATTTGAAACGTGGTGTACTCTTGGTCATGGTATGTTCTCAACTTACATGCTTCAACCTTTAGAAAGTTCTTTGCATTAGTATCAGGGACTTCCACTTTCTTAGAGCAAAGCATGGGACCAGCTGCATAGGTAAGGCTACTTATTTTTTTTTCTAATAATGGAAAGAGAATTTGAACAATGTTCCCTTTTACTTTTTTTTTCTCAATTTTGGAAGACAGGAAAGGAATAATGGTAGTAGTGGTAATAATAACAATATATTTTTAAAACCTGCTGAGTTTTTGTGTGACTGAATAGGAGAAAATTGTAACTAATTATAGAAGGTATCAGTATGTGATTTCAGACTGTACTAAGCTTTTTAAATGAAAGTAATGAAGAAACTGTCAAGAAACCTCTGTCCCAGCAAATAAAGATTTCATGCTTCTAAAAATTTTAATGTTTATATTTGGGCTGCTACAAACCTAATTAATACAAAATTATCTAATGCAGATGTGTCACAGCAGTATATTAAAAATAATTAAAGAAGCTATCCATTACTTGTGTCATATACTTTCTGGAACCAAAAAGAGAAATGCTTGACAGGCACATTCAGTACAAAAATAAATGATTCTGGTTTGGCAGTGGCAGTCTGCTCTTTGATGTGGGTATGCTATTTTGACTTGGATTTGGGCACTGCTTTATGTCATATCTGCACTTGAATCTTGGGTTTTTCATTTGCTTTCTTCTCAATTTTGTTTTTTCAACAATTAGTGGGTATATTTATGAAAGGAAAAGAGTGTCAGTTTCATCTCCTTTACTCTGTTAGAGGAGGAACTGGAGTGGTTTGAGCTGGTGACTCAGTTAATTCTGTTTTCATTCATTTTCAGAAACAAATGACATTTCCCTTGGGGAAACTGATAAGAATCCAGAAGCCTGTTGTGGCCAAGTGTCACAATCATTAAAATATTCCCAGCCCCATCACCAACCCTTTCCTTCCACCACTACTCATTGGAGACTGCTCAGGAATCAAAGAAGGGGGTCTGCTGAATGCTGGAAAGCATGTATCATCCCAGCTGGAGCAGTCTGCAGACGTTAAAGTCTCTTCACCATGTGGATGCACCAGAGAAATGACCTGCCCAGACAAGCCAGGCCAACTCATAAACTGGTTTGTCTGCTCCTTGTGCATCCCGAGGGTGCTGAGGCTTTGGAGTAGCAGACGCCCAAGGACCAGGAGAAATCTGTTGCTAGGGACTGCCTGTGCTCTCTACCTGGGCTTCCTGGTGAGCCAAGTTGGGCATGTGTCACCCCAGCATCGAAGGGCACCAGAAAAGGGGCCCCACCAGAACCTGGATGCTGCTGGGACACCCTTTCTGGAGCTACCCTTGGATGGCACACTGGCACCCCCTGATAGCCAAGGAAATGGGACCACCCTGCAACCCAACGTGGTCTATATCACCCTACGCTCCAAGAGGAGCAAACCTGCTAACATTCGAGGTACAGTGAAGCCCAAGCGCAGGAAAAAATATGCCCTGGCCTCCTTAACCCAGAGACAGGAGATGTGGACTAAACCATCCATCCAGCCCCAAGGGCTGGTGGTGGCATCAGATGTTGATGGTCCTGGGAATCCCCACAAGGAACAGGTGGACAGGGGCTGGGGGCGTCCCTGGAAACTACCCCAGGGAGCAGACCTCCAATTGCTGAGAACTGTGGAGAGTAACATTAGGATCTATAGTGAGAGTGCCCCCTCGTGGTTGAGCAAAGAAGATATCCGTGGGATGCGTTTGCTGGCTGACAGTGCTATTGGAGACATCCAAAAATTGCCTTCCGAGACTGGGGCCCGCTTGTTGGTGCTGGAGGGGAACTCGAAGAACAAATGGCCTTCTTGTGGCACCAGTCCTTGTGGTTTGCTCAAGAGACCCTTGGACATGAGTGAGGTATTTGCTTTCCACCTGGACCGTATCCTGGGCCTCAACAGAACCCTGCCATCTGTGAGCAGGAAGTCTGAGTTCATTCAAGGTAACTTTTTTCACATACTGATCCCTTTGCAGCTTCTGGGGACTCTTGGATAGATTTTTCTCCTCTTTCTTTCTCTTTATTTTTCTAAATGGTCTTTCCTATTCATATTCCTCTGTTGGCCAGCAGCAACATCAGCAGAATTTTTTTCTATAGAGTGAGCATTCGTTAATTTCTTAGTGGATTGTGGGAGTTGTAGAGAAGTTTAGTTTTGGAGAAAAAAATTGACTCATTGACTGATTGGGCACCTCTAGAGATCTCAGTCTACTTCCCAGTGGCTTATTAAAGCTTCTTTTATCCAATGGTAATTTGGGGGTGGGAGGGAGGGCTGGAAGGGAAGAGTTGGTGCCTGCCCTAATCAACAACCTAGGGGCAGAATTTATTGTTTTTAAGAATATTAAGAACACTTGAATACTCTTTCTAAAGATAGAATAGAAGAGAATTAAGATCAACCTACAGTGCCCCTGGATTTGAGCAGAATAAAAAAAAATTGGTGGCAAGCAGAGTTGTTAAGAGACTAAACCATTAAAGAACACGAACAAATCCACATTAAATAATTTCAGTCTTTCCAAGATATCATTTTTCTAGTGTGGACAGTCCCTTCACAGGCACCAAGAATTCCTCCACAGTTTGGTAGTTTATGTTAGAGAGTTGCTGTGGTTGATGAATTCATCTGCTTGAGGCCAGCCCAGTCATGAACTTCTCCAAATTTAGTGAGGGTAGGCTGGAACCTTTCTAATCAATAGTTCCTGCCAGAATTTTTAAAATAGGATCTTAAATTTAAGAAGGGCCCTTAGAACCACATAATCTCATTTTACAATTGAGAAAATTGAGGCCTGAGAAAGTGAAATGATTTGCTCAAGGTCACCCAGGTTGTGTAACATGTGCGATTTGAACTCATTCTGGGATCCAGAGCCAGTGCTCTTTCTTAACTACATTGTGCTTCATTGATGCAAGTCTTTTAAGGACCAGGGTCACCTCCACACCAAAATGCAGCATTGCTAGTGTAGAATAGTTGAACTGGCTAATGGCACTCCTGGGAATCCAGTCCCTGAGACTTACTCAGGGTGGGCCCTTTACTTCAATTTCTTTTTTTCTGCATATATATGGATGTTTTCAAAACCCTTCCATCCACATTGTTTCATTTGATCTTCATTGTCCTATGAGATAGTAACCTTTAAAAATAGAATAGTTTTCCTTCTTGGAATACTTAAGGGTAGTTAAAGGGCAGGAGAATGAAACTGGTTTTCCTCTCAAGATCCCTTTCATTACAGAGTCTAGAATTTTAATTTTTTTGGAGGTGGGTGGATCCACTGTCTGGATCCTCTATTTTGCACAATTCAAGATGGGTTCAATCACTGGATATGGAGAAAGCTCTAGGTAAGAGTTCTGTGTCACTGCCATACTAAATAATGGGATATAATCAGACCACAAGTCTTACCCATGAAATGGTTCCAAAATGCTGATTCATATTTAGATGCTTCTGGTCAGCTTTTTTGTTATTTTTATTTTTGTACAAGACTGTATCCAGGGAGTATAAACGGGGCTGGGACTAAGTTAGAATATTCAAAGGACCTTAGAACAGGTAAGAGTAAGTCAGATCTGGATCCTTCCCTTCATTCCTTTAACCACCTTCCTTCCCCTTGAGATTCTGACACATTTGGGGGAGATTCCCAGAGGATCAAAAGTGGAGTAGATTTGTAATTTTTATGAGGATGGGTTCTAGAACTTAACTACTAATATGGAAGGTTTTTAGGCTAGGTAACTTGGATTCAAAATAGCCACCCTCTGAGTTGGCTGTAGGTTTGGAGAAGTTTGGAGTTTTTTGACCACCTTGATTCAGGTCAGTATACTCTAGAGTCATGCAGCGATAACCTGGTCCCCTGACTAATGAGTTTGGTTCAGCAAACAAAATAATAAAAAGCATTGGGATACTTGGGCTCATTCACCTTGGAACCCAATATTACTTTCTGCTATTAAAGCTGAATGAGGATGCTCTTACTGTTCTCAGTTCCATTTGTTCTGTGGAGGGAAAACTGTTATACCAAGCAAGGACAAGGGCAAGTTCATGGTAATAGACTGATCAGTGGGAAGGCCCTAATCATTACATATTGGAAAAGAGTGCCTATTAGCTGAAGGAGTGTTGACACTTCTTCTATGGTTCAAAATTAGGAATTCAATCAACCAATGAATCAATAAACATTTTGGGGGGCATCTAGGTGGCACAGTTGATAAGAGATACTTAGGAACCATTGTAGTTTTCTGAGTTATAGGTGGTGGGGGAAAAGGTGACATGCTTTAGAGAAATCACTTTGATAGCTTTGTAGCACATGGATTGGGATAGGGAGATACTTGTCTCTGGGAGGATAATAAGATGTTTATTTCAATGTACCAGGTGGGTGATGATGATGACCTGAAATAGTGCAATAACTGAGTAAAGAGAAGGGGACATAAGATGAAAGATGTCATAGAGAAAGAAATACCATGATGTGGCAACTGACTGGCTATGTAAGTTGAAAAAAATTAAATGGGGAGTCAAGGATAACAGTGAAGCTACAAGTCTAGGTGCCTAAAATGAAGAGGATTCTTAGGAAAGATTGGAAGAAGGGAAATTTTTAGGGGAAAGATGAGTTGTGTTTTAGACATTGAATTTGAGGTGTGTCTATGAGGCATCCTATTTGAAATATTCAATTGGCAATTTGTGATGGACAACTAGAACTCAAGAGACTGAAGCTAGAGATATAGTTCTTTTCAGTCCTTATCATGGAGATGAAAATCAGGTCCTACATGAATTGATGTCCTTAACAAGGGCATTTTCAGAGAGAAGAGAAGAGGTCCCAGGACAGACCTTTGGGAAATACTCACAGGGGGCATGACATGGATGATAGTCTAGTTAAAAGGAAACCAGGAGGGAATGGTCAGATAGGCAGGAGGAGAACCAGGAGAGAGCAGTGCCATGAAAATCCAGAGGAGAGGTTATCCGGGTGGAAAGCTGGTCAACAGTATTGAAAGCTGCAGAGAAAGGCAAACAAGATGAGAACTAGTAAAAGACCATTTGATTTGCCAGAGGAAAGATCATTGGTGACTTTAGAGGAAGCTGTTTCAGTTGAACAATGATATCAGAAGTCAGACATCAAAAGATTAAAAAGAGATGAGAAGAGTGAGAGTAAAGGCAGGATTTTTTTGTTGGAATTTGGCTAAGAAAGGGAGAATAGCTTGGGAGGTGGTAAGATTTTGAGAATTTCTTTTTAGGGACATAGAAACTTGAGCATGTCTGTAGGCATCAGCGAAAGAACCAGTAAATAGGGAAGGAGAGAAAGAAGATAATAGAGAAAGGGAGATGATTGTGGGAGCAGTTTTTTAGAGGGAGTATGTGGAAGGGTTGACCTCAGTGAAGAGATTGGCCTTCTCTTCATCATAGACTGGAGAATGGGGGCTAGAATGGGAAATAATGACAAGGGCTCATGTAATGTAAGATACGGGAAGAAGAAAAACCTTAGTCCCAGGGAGGTTTGATGACTTGTCCATAGTTACACAGTAACAGGCTTCAGAGGTGGAATTCAAACTCAGGCCTTCTGACTCCAGACCCATTGCCTTTCCCCTCATAGTTTTCTGCCTCCCTAATAATGAAGAAAATATTTTGTAAACTTTAGAGTACAATCTGTGTGAGTTTTCCTTATTGTCATTTTATTCCCATCTTTCGGATGGTTCTTCTACAATTGCCTCCACAAAAGTTGTTACATGCTTTATTTTCACATGGATGTAACTGGGAATTTTCAAAGATTATGCCAGCGGAGCAGAAGTTTTGGTCTGCCCTACAAACCTGGCAAGGCTTCATATACAGTCTGGATGACAAGCAGGCAGTCTTTCCTTAAGGGAAAAACCTAGCTAATTGTGGAGAAGTGCATCACCAGAAAATTGGATACCTGCAGGAGATGTATGTTTTGGGCCACAGCCATGAAGTAGAATATGGAGGAGCTGTTATCTGGTTTAGTGGAGAAAACAAGCCATCAGCACTGCAAATTTGTTAAGCATTTAAATTATAAAGATGACAGGCGGCTAGGTGGTTCAATAGATAGAGTGCTTGGCCTGGAGTCAGGAGCTTTTTAGACCAAATCTAGCCTCAGACACTTGCTAAATGGGTGACCTTGGACAAATCACTTAACTGATATCTGTCCCAGTAACTGTAAAATGGGGATAATAATAGCACCAGGATTGTTGTGAAGATCAGATAATTGTAAATAGCATTTAGCACAGTGCCTGGCATAGTGTTTAATAAATGCATTAAAATATGACTGCCCAAAGCATAGCATACAAATACATATAAAGTATCTTTATTCTCATATAAATGTAATCCATTCTTACATTCACTGTTCACAATACTTATATCTAGGAAGAAAGGCAAGCAAATATATAGCTATGAATGCTTAGAAATGTGTTTTGTTTTGGGGGCAGCTAGGTGTCACAGTGAATAGAGCACTGGCCCTAGAGTCAGGAGGATCTGAGTTCAAATCCGGCCTCAGACACTTAACACAAAATCTAACCATGTGACCTTGTGGAAGTCACTTAACCCCAATTGCCCTCCAAAAAGCAAAAAAAAAAAAAGGAAAAGAAATGTGTTTTGTTTTAAAAATGAATTTTTTTTGGCATTAGGAAAACTATAGATATAATGAATTTTATTATAAGAGCATTTTTATTAAAAGTTTTGAGTTCCAAATTCCATCCTTCTCTCCCTTCTTCTCCTGCCACCTCCTTGAGATGGTAAACAATCATAATTATACAATTATGTAAAACATTTCCATATTAGTCATTTTGTACAGGAAGGCTAGAATAAAGAAAAATAAAATTGAAAAAAGTAAAAAAAATAGCATGCTTCAGTCTGTATTCAAACAAAATCAGTTCTTTCTCTGGAGGTGCATGGTATAGTATGTTTCATCATTAGTCCCTTGGGATTGTCTTGGATCATTATATCGCTGAGAATAGCTATGTCATTCACAATTCTTCATTGAATAATATTGCTTTTACTGTGTACAACATTCTGCTGGTTCTGTTCACTTCACTATGCATTAGTTCTTGTCATTCTTTCCAGGTTTTTCTGAAATCATCCAGCTTATCATTTTTTAGACCACAGTTAATATTCCATTGCAATTATATACTACAGCTCATTTAACCATTCCCCAGTTGATGGGCATGACTTTGATTTCCAATTCTTTGCTACCACAGAAAGAGCTGTTATAAATATTTTTGGACAAATATGTCTTTTTTCTTCTTTTTGGATGTCTTTGGGATATAGACCTAGCAATATTATTGCTGGATCAAAGGTTATGCATAATTTTATAGCCCTTTGGGCAGTGCCAAATTGTTCTCCAGAATGGCTGGAATAATGCAATTTCAAAAAGTCAGAATTGTCTTGCATTACAAAGAAACCAAAATTTTATCAACAATTTTGGTCAGGTTACAGTGTGTCACATGTATGCGTCACACTGTTCTTTGGATAGTTACAAATCAAGGAGTGTTCTTCTACACAGATCATGGTAAAGATCATTGGAGGCTTTCTTTTGTGTTTCTGATGTCAATTTGATGATTTAAAAATGTTTTCAAGTAGCTTAAGATTTATTTAGGAAAAGATAAAACTGACATTCACCTTGTGAAAGCCATGAGCAGGGGAGAAATAAAATAAAACCCCCTTCTGTGCATAATTTAGCAACATTGCCAAAACCTCCCCTCGTAGTCTGTTTAACAGTGTGAATGAATCTCAAGGGATGCTGCTGGGACAGCCTTTAGCACTCTATTATTATTCAAGCCCAGCATGGAAGATACATGATGCACATGTTATTTTTAGGATGAGGCTTTATGGGCACAGAGCTGTCATGTTAAATGAAGGTGGCCAGTTCCAGGAATTCTGATGTTATGACTGCTTAGTTGACAAACCACAGGCACTCTACAATCTCCCATTGAGAGTCTCATTGTTTCCCAACCTGCCATACACTTTCTTATTATGTTAGAAGAGAAAATCATCTTGGGATTTTTATTTTCCCTTGCTTTATTCCTCCTACCTTGATAGGTTCTGATAAAAGTACAATTCGTTGCTAGGTGATATTGGAGAGAGGGTGGAGGGAGAAATCTCATAATTTGTTCTTGGTTCCAGGTTGACAGGTGAGTCTAGTAGAGCATAGAGGAGGTTTTGAAAATAGTCCTGGCACTGCAATACTTTCAGAAACATGCTGACTTACACAAACTTGCAAACTACTTTGACTTCATTGGGTCTAAGCAATTTGCAGTTTTACTTTGTATATAGTTGTCTTCAGCCATTGACAATGGCCATACCTTTGTTCTGGGCCTACCTGCTGCTCCTTACCGCTAGGGATCCCAAGCCAGAAGTGTAGCCCTGACTTCCATATCAGAGCTGATAAGTCCAGGCTCTCAAGGAAACAAAGTCCATTTAACAGTCCATTAATTGCATGGTATGTACATGACATGAATTAGGGCTACAAAAGTAGGAGCTCCTCAAGGAGATTACATTCTACTTGGTGTGGAGGCATTATAAAAAGTAAATAGAAATGAAAAATAAAGGATATACTAAGTAATAAAAAGGAATTTTGAGAGGGAAAAAGAATTAACAATTGTAGAGATCAGAAGAGGCTTCATGTAAAGAAAAGGCTTTTATACAAGAAGATTCTTATCTGTCCAGTCAAAGTCTCTAGTATGATGATTTGGGGTTGGGGGTGGGGTGTCTGGCATAAGGACTGTGTCATGTTGTTCCCTTCTAAAGTAAAGTATTTTCTTCCATTTTGCAGAGGGGAAAATTTGAAACATAGAAAGCCAGAGAATTTCCATGGCCAGGGAGGAAGTCAAAGGCTGATGTAGAGAGCAGAAGTTTTTGCTTGTTGGGCCAGGTTCTAAATGGGGAACATAATTTCATTTTAAAAACAAAGCAGAGAATTTTGTTTGGTACAAGCTATTTTTAAAAATAGGGTTACCCCCTCTCTTATTTTTAGCCATTTTCATCCTCATCTAATTTTCTAGTATACTCCAGAGATCCCCTAAAGTCATGAATCCATCATACATTGCTCAGAAACATATGTAATTGAGAAAATGTATCATAACAAATCAAGGCAATCTGTAACCAAGGAATACTCAATTTTCCAATGTCCCTTATGGACTCAAGGGCTCAGTTGCTTAAGTTGACTTTGGCTTAGATTGCTGGATTATTCCAGCATTTTGTCCTTCCTTTAAAAAATAATAAAGATCTTATAATCCCCTAATTCCATAGCTTTATGTTTTAAAAAAGTGGTTCCATAGCTATCATTTCATTTGTTCTTCCAAATAACTTGTGAGGTAGGACAAGAGTCATCATTCCCATGCCCTCCCAATGAGAAAACTGAGGCAGAAAAGTATGAAAGGACATGTTTCCAGGGCACTACGAAGTCAGTGGTAAAGCCAGAACTCTACTCTTGTATTCTTTCTACCAGATCTTATCCGGGACATCACACACTATATCCTTCATTAGCTTTAGATTACTCTTATGGGCAGATGTATTATACCACTGGGTGGCTATTTCTGAGACACTACTCAATACATCTCTCATGCTTGGTTCCCTAAGAACTTTAAGGGGGATTAAAAAAAACAAACAACATTTTTTCCCCATTTGTAGATGTCTAGAGAATGGCCTCCCTTCTTCTGGATGATGCTCTTGCCAGAGGGAAAGAAGCATTCCTCTCTCTCACACTGGAATGTTGAAATATCCTGGCTGCTAATACAAAATGAACTAAGGCCTGCATATTTGATATACCAGACTAAAGTCTTTATTCTGATCTTCTGTTTCTGATTCTTGTGACATATATCACATTGGCCTCTCCTTAGGATTTAATTAATTCTTTGGACATGAAAAGGACTTGTTTCTTTCAATATCCTTTCAATCTACTGTGCAAAGATTTTGCCCAAGTCCCTGTGACCCAAGAATGAGTGGATGCAAAACTCATCCCATCTCCTAGGTTTCCCCAAATTTAAGTTGCATTGTTTTGAATCTTGAAAGCCTAGCCCATTCGCCCTCCTGATCACCCTCAAGTTTGATGTTCCTTCAAAAAGGAGAGAGTTGAGAGTTTATCTGCCTCTTTATATCCCTGTCTAATATTTTTGTTGAAATGTCAGAATGGCTGTGATAATCATTGTAGAAAAAGAGAGATAGATGGTACTGCGGAGGAGCTCATTAACAATTAGGGAACTGCTCCATTATCATTGGCACCACATAATGGATTGACAATTGCCATCCACAATTAGGGAATAGCTACATTATCGTCAATGCCCTGTAATGGATTATTGACAATTGCCTCAGAGTCACACAGAACTCATTTTCTATAATGAAAATTTGCCACAGTTTTCATTTGTTCTGTTCTCTTTCCCTCACTGTGCTTTGTAAAGTTGTTTTTTAATGAAGGGCTATGAGCGATGTTGTCACTTTCCAATTTGTCTTGTTCAAACAGAGGCTGGGAATTGGGTACATGTGGTAAAGAATGCTTCCTGTGAAAGTTCTTGGGATATTCTCTTACTGATTCTGCTCAGTGGGAAATACAGACATGGGTATTCTCAGTTATATCCAACATACTTAGCATTCACCTAAAGTGTGGCATAATCTAGGGGCCAATGTTCACATCAAAGAGTATGGATGTTAAAATCAGGCTAAGGATGATGCTAAGTTTATAAGTTCTTTCTGCATTAAAAATGATTTATTATATGCAATAATGAATATTACTAAGATGCTGTGTGGCTTAGATGGCAGAGAACTGACTTTGAATATTCAGCAAGATCTAGGTTCAAGGCTTTTACTGAAACACAGACTCAAAGGATCAGAGATTTAGAGCTGGGAGGGATGTTAGAAATCATGTAGTCCAGCTTCATTATTTTACTCATGAGGAAACTGAGGCCCCGAGGTAGCAGAGTTGTAGACCTGCGATTCAAACATAGGTCCTCTGATTTTAAATTTCACATTCTTTCCACTATGCTATGTACTTCTTATACCCTGTGACCAGGGACAAGTTACTTAGCCACTGCATAATAAATAACATATAAGTTGAAGATAATTTGTCCCTGCTTCTCTAGAGGCATTTTTCACAGTAGAAATTTGCAGCATCGATAATGACAACAGTTAGCATTTGAATGCTCTCAACAACCTAGTGAGGAAGGTGTTAGAGAAAGGTGATAGATGAGGAGAGAGTCCAAAGAGGATTGATGACTTGCCAAGTGACTGAGGCAGGATTGGAATTCCGGTTCTCTTAACTTCAAGTCTGTGACTCTATATACTGTGTGCTGCCTACCTGCTGCAATTCAAAGCAAGAACAACACAAAAACTTGCACACCAATCAGTTAACATTTATGTAGCACCTACTCTGACCATGCACTTGACAATTATTATCTTGTTTGATTCTCACAAGAACCCTGGGAGATAGGTGCTGTTATTACCCTCCCTTTTACAGATGAGGAAACTAAGGCAAGCAGAGATGAAGTGACTTGCCCAAACTCACACACTGAGTAACTGTCGAAGCTGGATTTGGATTCAGGTCTTCCTGAATCCAGGCCCAGTGCTCTATCCACCAAACCACCTAGCTGTGTACTATGCAGCAGGTATTTGGGATTAAAAAATAAAATAAGACAGTCTCTACTAGTAAGGAATTTAAATTCTAAAGAAATATATAATAGAGACATTTATATTTGACTTACAGAATAAATAGAAATAAATACAAAATAATTGGGCACTATTAGTTAAGGGGAATCAGAAAGACTTCATGTAGAAGATAGTGCTTGAACTATCTTTTTGTAGGAATAGAGGGATTCTGTGAAATTGATGAGAGGAGGAGGTGGATTCCAGGCATGCAAAGACACTGAGAGGAGATGGAGTATCGAGTTGCAGGAGAAGAGAGAAGGTCACCTTGGCTGGATTGAAGAGTGTAAGATGGAGAATAATTTTTACAAAACTTTACACTCACTAAGTAGTGTAGTTTGCATTTGATATTATAGGCAATGTAAAGTCACCAATGTTTCTTGGGTAGGTGAACAACAGGTTCAGGCCTCAGTCTCTCATTTGTAATATAATCTGGAGAATTGGCAAACTACTCCTTTTGCATTTCTGCTAAGAAAACCCCAAATGGGGCCATGGAGAGTCAAACATGACTGAAAGCAACTGAACAGCAAAGGCAAAATATAGTGGTAAATCTCAATCTTCAAGATAGAACTATAGGCTTTAGTTCATTTGAACCTTCCTTCATCCCATAAAGCCTGTTTTCTCTCCACTGTGACAGCTAGAATTCTATCTTCCTATCATGAAGATATCTCTGGAGAGTAAAACAGTACATCATTTTGACAGGCCAGAATGAGAAGAGAAAAACCTATTGAAATTGTTCAGTCTATGTTGATTGAATCAATGTCCTGTTTATAGGTGCTATTTCTTAGTCAATCCCTCAAATCCAACCAAGTCCTATTCATTTCTTTAAAAAAAAACACAATTTCTACAATTCCTTATCAGTGATACTTATAGTATCACATCTGGGCCCACATCTGCAAAAAGTATAATTAACCTAAAGAGTAATGTGAGTGGAGGCACAAAGGAGTTGAGCTATGGACTATACCATAATATTCTAAAGGAACAACTTGGAAATCTTAAGGGGCTGCAGGTTACATGGAGATGATCCATATGGGACTCAGTTTTCAACTACTACTCATTACCTTGGGTACTGCTTCCTCCCTCTGGGGCATTTTTTGCAAGGAGGGTGGCTAGGGAGTGTTTCTAGAGTATGATCAGAAGAATTTGAGTGCTTCTTGAAAAATGTGCATGAGTGTGGAGAAGAATTCAAACATTAATTTTAGACTCTTAGCTTGAAGCTTCTTCTGTGTGTGGGTGGCTTACGAGGGTGCTTAATGTTTAAAAATTGGGAACTTTTTTCTAGAACTTAATATGTAATTGTGATGGTTTCCTTACCATTCTTCATGGTTTCCTGAAAATGGGAAAGCCAACTATTTGATCCAGCCCAGTGTATTATTTTATGTGTGATATTCTGACTTTTTTTGATTACTTTGGAGTCCTTGGAACAACAACAACAACAACAACAACAATAATAATAATAATAAAAGGTTCCTCAGTGAAAGGGCAACGAGGTGTCTTTCCATTGTTTATCAGTGCATTGGAATTTTGAAATAATAATTGTGGGACAACTTGGTGTGACTCAACTCATTGTGTCCAAAACTTTGCCCAAATCCTGGTGGCCCAAGAATGAGCAGATGTAAAACTTCTCTGAAATTAAAGTTGAAATGATTTGGAATCTTGAAAGGCTAGCTTATCCTCCCTCCTGGTCACCTTCAAATTTGATATTCTTCCAAAAAGAAGATAGCTGGGAGAGTTTATCTGCCTCTTTATGCTCCTGTCTAATATTTTTGTTCAAATGATAGAATCTCCTGGTGATCTGGTTTTTAGATGTTTCTTCACTCGACATGGGACTCTTCTGCTTGAATATTTGTTTTGGGAGGGAGATGGAAAAGGGGAAGCATTGGAGCAGTATTTTGGAAACTAAATACAGAACAATAAAATAGAAAGAAGACTGAATTTGGAACAGGTTGTGGATTTGAATTCCAGTTTAACCATTGCCTTATCTTGGACAAGTCATATTCTCTTGGTCTCAGTTTCTTCATCTTTGGATAAAAAAAAAGAAGTTGGACTAAATGGCCACACAGCACCCTTCCAGATGAAGACTTATGATTCCATGAGCTCATATTCATATAGTACTTTTAAGCTTGCAAAACTTTTACATATATTGCCTTATTTGATCCCTACAGCAACCCTGGGAAGGAGGTGCTATCATTACCCCCATTTTACAGAGGAGGAAACTGAGGCATAGAGAAGTTAAGAGGTTTACTCTGGATCACATGGTTTGGAAGCATCTGAAGTTGGATTTGAATCTAGGTTTTCCTGACTCAAAATCCAGAGATTTCCTTACTCACAATCCACTGTTTTCTCCCATATTTAAAACACCAAGTAGGAAAAGTAGCATGGTGTAATGACCAGAAGGTTGCCCTCAATCTCAGTCAAGAAAACCTGCTTTAAGTTCTTTTTTCTAACTAGCTGTATGGCCATGGCCAACCTACCTAACTTCCCAGTGCCCCAGGCAATTCTCTTTGCCTCCATTCCAGAATTCCCTAAATGAATGAAATCACAGGTTCTGACCATCTTCCTCTACCCTTCCCAAGCCCCAACTCTGACTAAAGGAAAGTGTTAAGTTAAATATGAAGGCTTCACAGTCTTCAGTAAAGTCAAACATTAGATGGAAATGTCAAAGGGAAAGAGTGAAAATATTAAAAGGAGATAGGACTTTTTAAATGACTGTTTTGCTTCATGTTCTTTTTCTCTTCCTGACTTTTCTGATTAGGTGAAAATGAATAATAAAGTTTGGTGGCACATTTTCTTCTCACTTTTACCTTAAAATGGAGGAATTTCCACAGGCCTTTATCAAGATCCATGATCTTCATTCCCCCTCATTTCTTGGCTAACTGCAGGAAGAATAGAGCCCCAAATGGAAAGGAGGTGATTAGAATGATTGAGTCTGTGCTGCTAAAGTTATTGAGGTCGCCCTAATACCAAATTAGAAGGTAGTTAGGGAAGAAGAATGTTTCCTGTATTAAAGTCTTGAGATGAGAACTTTTACATTAAGGCAAATGATTGAGGTGGTGAAATCCAAGCCACTAACAAGTGAGGGAAATTTTAAAGAGCAAGACCCAGGAACACTTGAGGTTATTTTAAAAAGGACTTTAAAAATTCCTCTAACATGTCAAGACATTCCGATCATCTTTTCAAAGGCTTTAGTAATCTGCCTAATTTTCTGAGTTTGTCAGGAATGAGCTGACTAGGTTATGCTTACAGCTCAGTGAGGATGTTTTTCTTTTAATATGTGTGGGTCTCTTTGAGTTGTTTTAAGATTCTTCCTAAGATTCCAGAATAAAAAGTGAAGCTCTAGACTCACATTCTGTGATTTTGTAAAGACATGGCTAGCTCCAGCTCCTTGCATTAATATGTCTTTACAATGCTGCTTCTGTCTATCTTAGCATCTTGGCATCTTGGGGTGAAAGGGAGAGACCTTAAGAATTAATGTGCTTCAACTCCTTCATCTTCCTGATAAGGAAACTGAGGGCCCCGAGAGCTTGTATGTATTAAAAGTCTTGGCTTGTGAGTGGTCTACTCGCCCATTTTCTCCATTTAGTTTAGTAATGGGAAAGAAATTTCAGCACTCAAAAGTCACTAGCAAGGGGAAAAAAATTTGGGTGAGAGGTTTTTACTGCCTAGACATATGCTTAAGAAGAAACGACATTTGGGGAAACTTTATTTCTGAGGCTAGATGTGAAATGTGATCCATTACTGAGAATGATATTTTTTGCTTTGGGCATTTTCTCTCAGACAAATGAAATGTCCTTGCTCTTCCTCTTGGGGCCTCCAAAATTTTATCCTGGATCTTCCCTTGTCTCTCTACTTTCTTTTCTTGAAATCCTTCTCCATTCCCTTGACTTCAGGTGACACGTCTACTTAGAAAACTCAGCATTTCTGATTCCATTCACTCCCCTGAACATTAATTTTTCTGGACTCCTTCACATGGATGTCCCATTGGCATTTCAAATTCACCATATATGAATCAAACCTCTGCCCTGCCAGAACCCCTCATTCTACCCAACTCTTATTTCTGAGGACAGTGCTGAAATGTTCCCAGGCATCCAGTTTCCAACTCATGCATGGGATGATAATATTATTTATTTATTTTTTACTATTTGAAAGAGAATTTTATTGTCAACACAGTTGAAAATGACTATGCACAAAAGCATAAGAACCTTGGAGGTTCTCACTTCCCTCTCACTCGGAATGCCAAGAAGAAAAGAGTTAAAGAAAAATGCAATCACAATGACCACCTCTATAGACAAGAGGTTTGGTTCAAAAGAAGCCAACATAATTAATCCAATGACTGTGAAGGGGTTCTCTAAGTAAGATTAAAATACTGCAATTGTAGTGTTTTCATTGGGCTCCTCTTTAGTGAAACAAGGGGGCTTGCCTGAGGGGGATGAAGACTGAGTGCATTGGGGACACATCCTTGGCCACCTTGTAGGCTTGGGGTTGAAGCCACATAGCCTAGTCACATGTTCCCACTTAGTGCTAAGAGAAGTCTCTTCAATATAATTAACAAAAACTTCTTCAGTTGCTCTGAAAAAAATATTATAGTATTTATCTGACAATCCATTTTCTTCTCTGTCTGGTGCCAAACTATTTTTCTAAGCTTATTTCAATGACTATCCTCCATCTGCTTTGTGTTCTGGTTAAGCTAGAATTCTTGCTGATCTCAGTTTTGCCTTTCCTAACTCATCTTAACAAGGGCAAGGTGACTGGACCTTGTCCCAGGCAGGGTGCACATATCTGAAGGAGCATGCTTCCTCTCTCTAATGAGTCTTCATGAGCTTCATGTTGTGTAAGGCCTCAAGTGGAGTCCGACTGGACTCACTGGAAGGCAGAGTTCATTAGTGACTTGTACAGATGGCTTGGGAGGAGAGTGATGCTTGTGACTTTGCACAGCCCTCCCTCATTTAATCCAATTCACTTGCAAATTATGTCATCACCTTCCTGATGACATGGTCCTCTTCCAGAATGAAGGACAAACAATGATAATAAATTACTCATGAATAGGAAGGTGAAGACCAGCAGACTCCATCTATAATTCTGAGACTT